>CANXYC010418901.1:0-45984 GCA_948193065.1 Aleurites moluccanus | reverse complement strand
TAGAAAATTCATTTTAAGTCCAAAAATTATAAATAAATAGTCAATAAATTCCTTATAAAATATACTTCATTTTAACATACTAAAACTTGAAAAATAATATTTTTCTAATTAAATATAAATTACTTAAATTAAAATTAATTTTTTTAAAAAATATATTTCCCTTTTTATTTTCAAATATTTATTTCTTTAAAATATAATAAATTCCAAAAATTCTTTTATATTCATAACTTTAAGTAAATATTCACAAAAAAGTTTATTATTTATAATATAGAATATAATTTTTAAAAATATTTTAAAAATATGGATATTACACAATAAGTCCAAGGTCAAAAAGGTCAAAGGAATGTGTTTGACCTTTCATTAATGACATTATTGTTATTAGGCTTATTGTTTTAATCTAAGCCGTTAGATTAAAACATAATTAATTAAGAGTCATATAAATATGATGAGATCATAATTAAATAAATCTTATATCATAAATCACGTCCCTTGGCCGAAAATATTAAGAGAAAAATTAAGAAAGAATTCAGCCACCATTCCTTCTCCATCCAAACCGAAAATCCTAAGACTTGCAATTAAGAATTTTTGACACATCTTTCCTAAAAGCTTATTGTTTGATTTTCGCGTGGATTATTAGTCGGGCTTTTCTCATCTTATCGAAAAGATAGCGATTTGCTACAACCCTTTTTTGGTGATCAAGTGAAGAAAATGTTTCCAAATATAAAGGTAAAGATATTAATCTTTTAATTAAATCTTCAATTTTAATCAACATAAAGATCCTGATTTAAGATTTTTTTTATTATTCCGCTAGGTCTAACGGTCTAAATCCTAATATGAATAATATTTAATAATTTCTCCCTAATGTAATCTCAGTTAAAATAATTAAATGTAATTGAAATAGATACAAATTTATTTAAATTCATAATTATGTGAATAGAAAAAATATATTCATATATTATCTAACAATTTATCTTGAAATTTTAGTTTTATATTCAATTTAATTATTCAAAATTTGATTGAATTGAATTTTAATTTTATATTTGAACTCAACATATATTTATAAAATAATATTCAAACTCAATTTAACTAAATTGTTATAAAAAAAAAGTGAAAATAAATATTTTTATTAATATTAAAATGAAATTGAATTTGAAATTTTGGTGATAGAATCAACGATCATTTGATCCTGTTTTAACCTGGACGGAAACAGGACGTCGTTTGTGTGTGTCTCCTCTGATTAAAAACGCAATTGAAAACGACCATACTTTTCGTTTGTTTTCGTTAGCCGAAAGCAACCATTGCAGCTGCGTTCCTCAGCTCCCGCATCTGTTTTACTGCCAAAATATTCTAATTCCATTCTAGAGAGAGAAACCACAAACAATTGCAAAAGAGTTTTTATATTATATTATAACACGTAACGTTTTAGAGAGAGAAGAAAAAGAATCAAAATACCTTCGTAATCTGAAAGCAATTCCATTTCATATCGTATCATATATATATATATATAGAAATTCAATCTCTGAATCCTAAATTGCTTGAATGCTATTTTCTTTAAATAAAAAAAGGTATGGTAATGTTGTTAATTATGCCATTAATGAATGCTGTTTTTGGTTTTTCTTTTTTCTAATTTCTGGATCTTGATTTAATTTTTTCTCGATTTTTATACCCATTTTCCTTATTAATCAGAATCATGGCGGATCTGGTTGATTTGTTTTGTGTATTTGTGGTTTTATAAATCTTTGAGATATTTGATTTTGATTTATTCTCTGAATTGTAGTTATTTTCGACGTTAAACGAGAATGCCAGGGGAGGTGATTTCAATTCGGGAGAATGAAAGGGCTAAAGGTTTGGATCTGGAGACTTCTGAAGATGAGAAACGAAGAACAAAGGTTAGATCTCTCAAGAAAAAGGCAATGAGTGCATCTACTAGGCTTACGCATAGTCTTAGGAAGCGCGGCAAACGTGTTGCGGATTGCCGGTTCGCTGCGATTTCCATCAATGATGTTCGGGACGCCAAGGAGGAAGCCGCTGTGAATGCGTTTCGTCAGACATTGATTGGAAAAGATCTTCTTCCTCCTCATCATGATGATTACCACACTCTGTTGAGGTAATTCAATTGCTTCAGTGATTAGCTGTACTTTTCTAATATAGTTTTTGATTTGCGCAATCCAATGATTTCTGATAAGAAGCAACGTTGAGTAATGGATTAGATGTTCGAGGAACTAATTCAGAACTGAACAACCTTGCATGATTAGAACATGCTTATTCAATGGATGGCGGTATAGGTTCAGGACTCGGAAAAATATTTAGGGGATTGCCAACCAATCCAGTTTCGTTGGAGATTTGGCAACATGGTTTTAGGGCTATTACTGAACTGTCAATTGAACATGAAATTTGTGCAGCTATTAAAAATGGGATATAATTGGACACACTTAAATGTTTGGATGCAGTGACCGTGAGCTTTTGTAGAATCAAAATTCCAAGAAATAGTTCTCTCGCTCTTCTAGTGCTTCCATCCAAGAAGCTATTTCAGAACTATAGGATAAAATTCCAAATAACTATTTCTCTGTATATTTTTCTTAAAAACTTATAATTCTACTTTTCTACTTAATTGCTAAGAACTGAGGTTTTGTTATTTCAGGTTTCTAAAGGCTCGAAAATTTGACCTTGATAAAACACTGTTGATGTGGTCAGAAATGCTCAATTGGAGGAAAGAGCATGGTGTAGATTATATTTTAGAGGTAAAAATCTCATTGCAGTATCATTTTTTTTTTACTCTTGATAAGCACGTTTGTTTTATAAATAATTGACTGGTGAGACAATTATCTGATGCACAAAACCAAGTCTTAGCTGAAATGAAGACTGGCATTTGACAAATGGTGCTTCCATATTTTATTGAAATAAACTTAATGGTAGTTGCCACTGAAAGTTTCATGCTACCTGATCATTTGTTTTACAGATTTTTTTATCTTTATTTTACAACTAACTGATTGATTGATCTGCTGTTACTCGCTTAGGATTTTGTATATGATGAATATGAAGAAGTTCAGAGATATTATCCTCATGGTTACCATGGTGTAGACAAAGAGGGTCGACCTGTTTATATTGAAAGACTTGGAAAAATTGAACCCACCAAATTAATGAGTGTAACCACAGTGGATCAGTTTTTGAAATATCATATTCAGGGATTTGAAAAGACTTTCTCTGAGAAATTTCCTGCATGTTCTATTGCAGCCAAGAGGCACATAGATTCTACAATAACAATATTGGATGTGCATGGCCTGGTAATTTTAGAGCTTGCAAGAGTATTTATTGCAATTCTACAAATGAAATGTGTTTTTACTATGCTGTTGTAGCTTGATATTTTATTGTTTATGCAGAATTTAGTGACTTTTGGAAAGCTTGCAAATGATCTAGTTATGCGTATACAGAAAATTGATGGTGACAACTATCCTGAGGTATTTTACTTATTAAAACGAAATTAAATAGAAATGTTGCCTAAGTTACTTGTTTATTCATTTGTTGATCACTTCTTATAATTGTTCTTTCTTAACAGACATTACATCAGATGTTCATTGTCAATGCTAGTCATGCATTCAAACTGTTGTGGAGCACAGCAAAAAGCTTTCTTGACCCCAAGACTACTTCTAAGATAAATGTATGAGTCCTTTGGTTTTTGTTTGCTTTTGCTACCAAAAATACTTCTGAGCTAATACTAAATCATTCTGATATGGTTCCACAGGTTTTAGGCAATAAATTCCAAAATAAGTTGTTGGAAATTATAGACTCAAGGTTGGAATTTTCCCTTTCTATTAGTGCAATATGAAACAGCTGGAATGTTTTAACTCAAGCTGCAAATTCGTTTTGGCATTTTCTTGCAAGACAGCCAATTGCCAGAATTTCTTGGTGGATCCTGCTCATGCCCAAATGAAGGTGGTTGTCTCAGATCTGACAAAGGACCCTGGAATGATCCAGAAATAATGAAAGTATGATCCTTGTCAGTGTCAAGCGAAATTTGAACCTTATTGGCAGCACTGATAATTAGTAAATATTGGTGTTCAAAAATTGCATTCTTCAATTTTTGCATTAATATGCTATTTGTTTTCATGCCTGGAACTCAAATATTTGACTTTACTCTCAGCTGGTGCATGCTGGAGATCCAATGTATTTGAGGACAGTGAAGAGTTTTTCTGATGATGATGATTTTGAAATCAAGTTATTTGCATCTAAGGTGAGTTGCAGAACAATTATTCACTTAAATCATCATTTATGAGCTTCTGTATATATATAGCTACATGATGTTCATGCAGGTTTCCAGAAGTGAAATATCTTCTGCTGATCCAGGCTTGGATGTAAAGCCAAATACGTCAGCTTTCATTCAACAAACGCCACTTTCTGAACAAGTAAGTTTCTAGAGTTTGGTATTCAGGTGTCTGGATTCTCTTTAATGCTAATTGGTATGGATTGTCTTATATAATCTCTATTGGTAATACTTATAGCTTGAACTAGTTAGGTCACTGATTTAGCTGATGCTAGTTTCTCAGGAAATAATTTCCTGTTAAATTCAATGACCATATCATGTCTGAAATTCGATTTAATTTCTCTTATAGAACTTCAGTGAATTGGTTTTGTAATTAAAAATTTACATTTTCTAAATAAATTCTTAGTGATAGGATTCAGTTGATTTTTTTTTTCTTTGGGATTTTTCTTGGTTCTCATATTATTGCTGGCACATGCAATTTCCCTCCCTTATTCAATCAAGAGAGAGAGTTAGAGAGTTAGTTTAAACTGTAAAAAAATCCTCCCTTTGTCAATTAAACCTACAAGGTAATAGTTTCCAAGCACCAAAATTTGAACAAATCATAGCTTCTCATTTGAAGTCAAACAGATGTTAATGTTGTTTGCTGAAGAAACCCAAAGAAAAATGGGTGAAAAAAAATTTGTAGAACACAATCAAGGAGACTTAAACTTTGCCGCATCTTAAACATCAACAATCAACGTATCAATTCCTTGAAAGTAGCTTTTGAAAGCAAAAGTTTAATTTCTCGCATTCATGTGAATGCTGGTGTAATGGAAAGGTGGGAGATTAGTCATAGGAAGTACTTTGTGAAACCTATTCATGTAAAAGTCTTGATTTTGAAGTTTGGTGATCTAAACCAAACAATTTTGTCATTTTCCATTCAAATTTGTGAAACAATTGTAATTTGATGCAGTTTAGAAGTTAGAAACAAAAATTCTCATATGCTCATTAGAGATTACATAAATAGGCAATGATGCCATTTATGTGTCCATTGGTATTTCATTTTTCATCCATTTGGATTCAATGGGAATTTATTATTCTTTCTATAAATTTGTTTGAAAAATGTGCTTTGTGCTATTGTTAAATGAAGTGACAAGCTACACCTTTATATATGTCAACATCTCAAGTATATCAACTTTCAGTTCATTGTAAGTCATTTTATTATACAGCTGTTACACTTACTATGCTCCTATATTATACTAGGGAAGAATGGGTGACGACACTTCTGTCTGCAGCATGGTTGAACGCATGCCTGCTAGAATTGAAGATTCTAGTTCAACAAGTACGTGACCTGACAATTTTCCTTTTAATTAAACCTTGCCTCAAAAGTTGTTGGTTCATCTCAAAAGATGAGATCGTTATAAGCTGTTTTGTGGTTCTTTTACCTATTCTTTCTTTTTCTTTGTCGTCTTCTTTTTAATTTAATTCATACATGTGACGTTAATACAATGTGTTGTCAGTCATCCAGTCCCAGAACTCATTTATAGTTACATACGGTACTGCTTGCAGTTTGACATGGCCATATGTTGGAGAACTCGTGCTTCCGTGCTTAAATTGGATATAAACCTGAAGTCTATTATTTTCTCAATTTATATTTGGTTGTGCCAGAACTTCTAAGATTATCCAATTTCATAGATGGTTTTGCCATTTGAAATTTCCTTTTGCTTTAGGAGCAGAGGAAAATGGAATTCAATAATGCATTGCCTCGCATATACCTGTACTTGATGCTGTTCATCAGACTATATATAGGTTTTAATGGTGTCCAAAAGTAGCAAAGGGCCCCGAAATGGCTAAATAGCTAAATGACACCTTTTGGTCTATCAAATTGACAATTTTGACAGTGCTTAAAACTGTATCTTTCAACAATTTTTTGCACATTTTGAAACTAACAGAAGATGTTGGCTTGGTGCTTGTATAAGAGCTATTGAGTGTACGTCATCTCAGATAGTCTGAACTCTAACAGACTGATTATATTCAGATTAGTTTTGTAAAAATTGATTTCCTATTATTGCACATTCGTCATAAATGTTGTGTGAGGATTTCATTTGTCATTATCTTTTCCTTCCATTAGAAAAGCTAATCATTTGATTTTTTCTATAAATATTCCTTCTGCAAGCAAACAGTTAGATATTCATAATCTGCTTCTTCTGACAGATGATTCGACCAATGATGTAAGCACAAACGTGGTGCAGAAGAAGTTCTTTCCCCATATAACGAGTTTTATAGTTCACTTCTTGCTTAAATTGTTAGCATGGATATATCTTCTCCTTCCAGGGATGGGGAGACTTTTTACAGCCCAACATGCAGACAGCCCACTACCCAACCAACACAACCCACCATTGACAGATTCAAGTTCTCAAGAGCACCAAATTTCACAGGAAATGAAAGAGGGTTCCATCCACCCATGCTGGCAGAGGCTGCAAAATTTAGAAGTAATGGTAAATGAGCTGATTAATAAACCTACCAAAATTCCTCCTGAGAAAGAGGATATGCTTCATGAATCATTGAGTCGGATTAGATCTATAGAACATGATCTACAGAAGACAAAGAAAGTAAGACATCATTATTTTCCCCTAAACATTGGTTGTTCTTAATTGCTTTGTTGAAACTAAGCTTTTATTTTGCAGGCCCTGCTTGCAACTGCATCAAAACAGGTGGAGCTGGCCGAGTCACTGGAAAATCTTAAAGAGAGTGCTTTAGCTGTAAGTTGCTAAAATTCATTAGAGGTGACTATTCATGCAGCAAAACCTAGATTTAGTATTTTGTTCTCATACGTTAGTCCAATTGCTTTAGCCATCTCCTCACTGCCATCAGTCAGGTGATTTAAGCTACCAAATGCTATTGTAAAACTTGAGCACTGGCTGTTGATTCAGTGAAATTACACACAAAACAAGTTAAAATGTCAGAAGGAAAACTCCCTTTGACAGAAATAAGGGTATTACAACGAAATAGAAAATGCAAAGAACTATGAACACATTTATTGTGTTAGCATGTATATCCACTTTATTCATTATTCCTGTATTATTCTGGATGAGTTGCCAGAATTTTGTATTGTGGTCTTCTAGATTATCAGCATATCATATTTAAAATTGTTTTTCTTTCAGCCAAAAGTGAATGGTGATTTTCATGAAGAATGTTTCATTTTCTTTAAACTGCAATAAATACTTTTGGCTTAATTTAACTATGCTACACATTTAATTCTTGCAAGTTATGCCTGTAAAAGATTGTGTATCTTCTGATTTTGTAACATGGAACATATTGTATACTAGACTGACTGTTAACATATTCTATACTAGACTGGCTGTTAACGTATTCTATACTAGACTGGTTTTTTTACTACGTTAGACAAGATGGGCATGCTGATTGTTCAAGATTTGCCAATTGCAGGGAGTGAACTCTTGTTGGCCAAGACACGGCAGATCTTTCCACCCAGAAAGATGAGATGCATTTCTTTGAAAACAAGTTTGTTGATGTTGTTATTACACAATGACCTGTCATTCTCAAGAATTCCGATATGGCCAAATACAAATTGTCTCAGCAGATTCAAATGGAGTAGCTTTCAAGGTATCTCTCATTTGATGCCAGGATTGTATTCATTATACTATTTGCACTCCGTGAAGCATAATCTCATTTTTAGTTTTTCACCTTTTTTTTTTTCCTCAGGTTCTTAGCCTGCCGAAGAAAAGAGAGCTATCGCACATGTATAATATTTCTCATGTTTCTGTAAATATCATGAAATTTTGTTTTTTGCCATCTTCTCAGACTGACGATTTATAACCACATTGATATTTGAAATCCGATGCTCATTTTAGAAAAGAGGTTTACTAAGTTGTTTACATTTTTTAATTGAGGCAACCTAAACGCACAGTCCATTGTTTCAACATTAATCTGTGCGAGAGCCAATGACATCCATGACAGTTTGGCATTATTTATTTTGCGAAATGGTATATTGTTGTTCTGCTTGAATAAATTATGATGATTTGTGTTCTTGTTGCACGAATAGTTTGGCTCAAATTTTCAGCTTTTTAAATAATGTCTATCGTGGAAGTGGGGTGGAATTTGTTCTATATTTCACACACCATATATATTTTGGCACTCCATGAGAGTTGAAAGCATGGAGAAATGGTCATATATGGAGAATTTGTTTTACTTTCTTGTGGATCTCTTATTGCGAAAGTATTAATCAGATCACTAAAAAAAATATGAGATAATATAGACTCGGTTCAATATTTCAATGTTCCTGGAACTTGAGGTCTGAAAACAGAAAATGTGAACCTACGAGGAATTAAATTTTCAACTTTTATTTCCTAAAAAATGGGTTGATTCTATTTTTTTTATTAAAAAAAAAAAAAAAACATATTCTAATATAATTTGCTAAAAGTAAATCATCAACCATAGGAGGTAAATTTTCAATCAGTAACAGTGGTTTGAGTCTATATGAAATTCGCAGCCAAATGTTTTTCATTAAATCTGGGCTGGCTCATAATACTATTCGGGCTTGGATCCATTTAACCAAGCTTAGTTGGCATACTTCCCACCTATACCAACCACCACCACCGTCAGCTCCGCCGCCGCCGCCGCCATTAGCTCCACCACAATCCAAACAACAAAACCACACACACCAAACCCTAACCCTTAGTTCCCACAATGGCTACACCATCACCATCTCCCTCTCCACCACCGCCACCAGGATCACCACCATCAAAGCCGAAAACCAAGAAACCCCATCCCATCCCCTGGACTCACCAAGAAACAGTCCATTTAATCCAAGCCTACCAAGAAAAATGGTACTCCTTGAAACGAGGACAACTTAAGGCCAACCAGTGGGAAGAGGTGGCTGTAACCGTCGCCGCCCGCTGTGGCTATGACTACAATCAACCAACAAAAACCGTCACCCAGTGCCGCCACAAGATGGAGAAGCTCCGGAAACGATACCGCGAGGAGCGACGGCGTATGTCTGTCACTGGAGTTTGCTCCTGGCAGTATTTTGACCTCATGGAGTCGTTGGACCGAGGTCCGATGCCTATCTCTGCACGGCCATTGACTCTGATACCACCACCACCACCTAATGATACTGATGATGGAGAAGAAGACAATGAAGAAGAAGAAGAAGAAGAAGAGGAAGAAGAAGAAGAAGATTATGGGTATAGAAGTAAGTCAAGGAGTATCAATTATATACTGCGAAAACCCACCATTGTTAACCGATTTGCAGGGAGTGATTCTGGGTTTTTAAGGGAAGCTGTGAAGAAAAGGAAGAGAGAGGAAATGGCAATGGCAGAGGAAGAGGAGGAGGAGGTGGTGGAGGAATTGGGATTGGCTGTAGAAATTAGAGCATTTACAGAGAGAATGGTAGGAATGGAAAGAAAAAAAATGGAAATGATGAAGGAGACAGAAAAGTGGAGAATGGAGATGGAGAACAAGCGAATTGAAATGATTTTGGATTCACAGAAAAAAATTGTTGGTATGATTTCTGCAGCTTTTGGATTGAGGGAGGACTTGAAGATGATGGACCATGAATTTTAAAGAAATCAATGAATATTCTTTATAGTCAAAATGGGGTTGCTTGCTAACATTTTTGAATTATGATTTTATTCCATCAGATTATGCAATTAAGGGTTTAATCCAAGTTTGCTTTGCCATTATTTGTTAAATATGCTTTGGTTGTAATAAATTGAACTTACAGGTAGAAATACCCTGACTAATGTTTGAAAATACAATTGCTGCAGTACAGATTGTGTTTTGTTTGTATGTCAGAAACTGCATATTCACTTTCTTTATCCTTGTAAACAAGTAATGTGCAGACCATCTTTTGATGTTTAAAGAAATCATTTATGGTGGATCTCTAACTTATATGCCTCCATTGCATCTTATTCATTTAACAGAGTTTTTGTTATAACCTGCATTGCCCTTTGATCCATTTCTATGGTTTCTGCCTCTTGGTATTCAGCCAATTCTTCTTAAATTTAACTAGATGTATTTTAATCTGATCTTGAGAACACTGTTCAAAGAAACTTCACTGCAACTCTTCTCTTTCGGATCCTGAACTACTACTTTTGGATCTTCAAATATGGAGCTTTATATTCAACTAAAAGTGCTAGGTCATTTCTAGTATAAATTTCCCATGCATGATAAATTTCTCGACTTTATTTTTAGCAATTCAGTTTACTAATTCGTTAGGATTTTCTGGCTCTAAACCTCACTCCAATAATTCCACCAATGTTTGGTGTAGTAATTATAAATCAGTATTTTGATTTCCAACCAATAGTATTTTGCCTTTCTCAGTGTTACTTTTTCGAGCTAATAATATTGAAACTGGCATTAATCTATTCTATGGTGAATATCAGCTTACCACTGGTCCACGGCAACAAAAATTGCAAATTCTGATCAAGCAATGCTCTGGCAGGTAGCTTTAACTTCTAGTCATTATGGCTTAATTTTCACAAGAAGCCGAGATTGAGGGAAGATGATAACCATTGAACAATAACATATGTTAGAAGCATATGCCAATTTGTGCGGTGAACCGGACTCAAATTAAATCATTTTTTTAATGGGATTCGGCTACAAAATTAACATTGTTCTCATAAAGATTTCTGCCTTGGTAAGTCATAAAACTAATTTGATCTTTCTACATTATAACTGGCATGTTCTGCCAAGACACGAGACGACCATCAGCCATAGCATATCATCATGTAAAACCTGTTTTTAAGATTATGATATGTAATCATACGATTAATCATATCCAAGGTCAAAGCCGAGGTTTAGAGAATTTGAATATGCATTTTCTAACAAATTCATATAATCATTTTTTTACCATCTCTTCTTTGGGAATTGTCAGCAAATTAGGCAACCAAAAATAAGATGACGAAATATACTAAAATTGATCCATTTCCCGCAGCAAGAACTACTTGGATTATGCAAATTTTAAATGCCAGTACAAATAATAATTCAGTGGTGTGATGATAGATCATGACATTAACAAGATGGAGTAATTGTGGAGAGCAGAGATTTTGTATTCACAAAATTTCTTAAGGCTTTTTTTTCTTTTTCCCATAAATGATCACTAACAACATCATCTGCAAGTGTAACAAATACATGCACTAACCTACTGGAGGCGCAAAAAGGAGAAATAGGCCCCTCTGCACGAGCAGGGAAACCAGGCCAAAGGTGGGGAAAGGTACAAGAACTGGAGAGATGAGACCCTGTACACATACCTATATTTGTCTCCATCTTCCAAATTCCCTAGACAAGTGGTAATATACATGGTTTCCCCAAATTTTGATAAAATGTAAAAAAAAAAAAAAAAAAAAAAAAAAAGAAGAAAAGGCCAGTAGACATTTCTTTAGTAAATTTTTAACAAAACCTGCTAAAAACAATCACCACTTCTTTCCATTTTGTAATGCCCTTGTGGAGTAGTCAGCCTCATCTGCGTGAAATACATGGCACGATTATATTATTTCTCCCTTCAACTAACTAAAACCATTTGAGATGCCTAAATAAAAACACCTATAAATAGGCTAAACAAGTCGAAGTAATTATGCAAAGTCGAGAAAACTATGAAAAATGAAGGTTGGGATATTGACTAATCTAAAAATAACTCTAAAGGAGAAAAAAAGCATAGTGAAAGTAGCAGTAAAATCTACTTCACTTCCCTAAGAAAGAAAAACATTTTCAGTAACAATTTATAAGATGACTAAAATAGCAGCTAACGAAGTAACGGAATTTTGCTTAATGGTGGATACTAACTGAATCATGTGTATGCAGTGCCTACTTTTATCTGACATTGGTTAACTAGAATTGAAAAAATAATAATAATAAGGCCAAATTTACCTGTACATCGCTGCTATAAGGGCATGCAAACCAAGCCTTAGCAGCACCGACTGCTTCCAGAACTGTTCAATCTGTTAAGGTTGCTTCATTCCAGCTGAGGATTGGTGGGCCTGATATACAAACTGCCTTGTGCTGACTGAAGATGCTGTGTTTGTTGCTGAGAGTGCTGTTGCAGAGGCAGCTGTTGTCGTGGTGACTGCTGTTCTTGTTGCAGCTGCTGCTCTTGAGGCTGGAACAGTTGTTGCGAAGAGGATGACGGTGGTGGAGGCGGCATTGATCGTGATAGTTGTGGCTGAGGTTGCCACTGTGCTCCAGCACTCCCATGTTGGGTCAAGCCTCCTGATAACTGCCTCTGGCCTAAACCTTGGTTGACAGATGCCACTGGTTCACTTCCAGCTGAATTAGTAAGAGGCAGGCTCCCAATAGAAGCCGCTTGAGAGGATGGATTTGTCATCACAGAATCACAGGAGGGTTCTGATGGTTTCCACTGCGACAAAACAGAAGAAACAACTGGAACCACATTAGCTGAATCATTACACGCTTGTGACACTGGTGTGGTTTTACTTGTACTGATCGGTGAAACATTGCTCATAGGCTGATGTTCAGTATGACACTGATCAGTTTGAGACTTTGTTGGCAGATCAGTACTCAATTGACGACTCTGTTGAAGCACTCTCTGAACGGTTGGTTGAGCTGTGCCAGCCTGTTTCTGGTGTATTTGTGGCTGCAAATGCTGATGGTTGGAAGCAATCATTACAGCTGGAAGAGTTTGATGAACTGCAGATAGCGCATGACCAGAAGATACTGATGCAACCTGGCTTTGGGTGCTATTATCAGAATGAGAAGGCATCTGCTGCATTTGCTTTGATGAAGCTGAAGCTGAGGCAGAAAAAAGCTTTTGCTGTGGTTGAGCATGGTTTGACTGGGGAGTAACCAATGGTTTAGATGGTTGTATTGAATTCAAGCTAGAGCCCGAATATAATCCTTGACCTTGCATCAAGTGCATGATGTGTTCTCCCTTCTCAGCACTTTGGTTTCCTGGAGGCACAGAAAGGCCATTCATATGAGCATGATCAACAGAAAGGTTTTGAAGCACCACCATATTCCCTCTTCCTATTCCCTTCAAAAGTTTAGCTTGCTGAGGGGATTGTGTATGTTGTCGTTGCTGAGGATGGACCCTGCCAGATTGTTGAAACTGCTGATGAGGTTGTGCCTGCCGTGGTCTTTGCTTCCCCATCTGATTGGTCAATCCACTAGCAACAGTTTGAGAGTTTCGGCTGATACCATGATGTGGCAAGGTTTGTTTCGGTTGCTGTTGCTGCTGCGCCGATATGGGAGTCATTGGTGAAGGTGCTGTTAATGAGGGAAGTGATACTGGCTGTGATGATGTCTGTGGCTGAATCTGGGAACTATTTTGCATACATGATGATATGGGGAGTTGTGGCTGAGGTTGAACATGTGGCATCAAGGCACCAGATGCAGCAAACTGCTGTGGCTGTTGCTGCTGCTGCTGCAGAAGCCGCTGCTGCATATTTCTTTCTTTAGCATAACGAATTGCAAATGCTTGCTGTTGTGATCCTGTAGCATGATTGGAACCCTGAAGAGGATGATGATGATTGCTCATCACATGAGATTGCTGTGGAGGCGTTTGATGCTGCTGCTGCTGCTGCTGGGGATGACCAATATATGCCTGCACAGTTGGAGGGGTTGTCTGATTAGCAAAAGCAGAACTCAACCCATTGAAAGCAGGAATTCCTGGGCTGTTTCCTTGTGTGACCTGCATCTGAAGCTCTGGTACCATCATCTGTTTTTGATGCTCTGAGTTATGGCCAGTCTATGACAAAAAGAAATGCTGTAGTCAAATAATACGAAAGAATTGATGCTCTAAAAGTAGAGATAAGAGGAGAATGGCTATGAAAATTATCAAATGGAAACATAAAAAATTCATTATGAAACTTCATTGATGAATTTGGATAGAAAAGAGAGGAAAATACCAATAAATTATCTCAGATATCTAGAGCATTATTCTAAACCCTATTGAAGAAAAGAAGAAAAATCAGAAATAAAATGACAAAAAAATAACCATAAAATAGGTCTGGATAAACTCAGGTAGTTATTACACCAGAAGAAAATGATTCCAAATATCATTTACTGACAAGGGCACACTTGAACCTATGCAAAGTGTGAATTCATGTGATAATTAATGGAAGCAACCTTAACCAAGAATCGTATACATCTATAATACATATCAAATTGGAAATAGGGGAGGGGAACATTGGAATGGACAAAAATTCACATTGTTTAGGCTTATTATTTAGAAGGACAGACAAATTGATTAATCAATAGTCTAAACCTAATTCCATATAAAAATCTCCTATAATAATTCTTAGCTCTTAAATTACCACTACTTGCGTACGGATTCCTATCTAAAAGTGAATTTTATATGCAAGTAAGCAATGTATAAGCAAGCAATTCTAGGACAATCAGGCATCTAAAATACTGCATGTTCCATAAGTTGCGGAGGCGCACTGTGCAACTCCTACAATGCCCCTCAAAGAGATGCTCAACTCTTACAATGGAAGTGAAAATTAGAATGATTGCACATAAGCAACGCCATTCACTGAATATGGAAACACAACCTGCAGCTTAAATTTCATACCAGGGTGGGCTTGCTTTATTCAGTTTCTTGTTATTCCCAGTTAATACATTTTTTTAAGAAATACACTCATTGATAATGTTATGAAGGCAATCTTTTTAACAATTTAGATCGTGTAAGAATAATTTAAAATTATTTTATATACTAAATGTTGATCATTAATTTTTTTTTTATTTAATAGAGTAAATGGCGAGTCTTTTCAATTTTTTGGCTTAATTTATTATTGTTGCTATTATCATTTTCTTTAATTTGAATTTAATAAAATTCTTGTTTGGATTCAATTTAAATAAAAAGTTGTGTAACTTAGATATGAATCTCAAAACAATTTTACTTTAAATGCTTTAAACAAATTTTCCTTACTTTTTCTGAAGCAATCAATAACAAAAATGGGATTGATCACCAGATACACTCAATCCCGAGTCATAGCAACTTCGACGCATTAATATTCAGACCTTATTTCTCTCTGTTATACTAACAAAAAATATTGAGGTCATATTAATATATGAAAAAGAGTTTATAATAAATAAAATTATTGTAATTTTGATTATCCAGAACATAGAAGAATCATTTATAGTCTGTTATAGCGATAATAATCTTAGGCTGGTGTTTCCTGTTTGTAGAATTTCTTATGTTACATTAGATAACTTGAGAAATCACAAAAAGAACGGAATTATATCCACATATTTTTCTGAGTTTATTTTATAATTTTTATTATCTCTTAATGAGTGTTTTTTCCTATTATGACTGTTCTACTTTATTTTCGTTTCATGTATGATCTTTAGCAACTAATTTGATAAGGATTATGATATTTATTGATGGATAATTATCACCACATACTTCATGAGTTCAATTTTCATGTTCTTAATTTAAGTCTGTGGCTTTTATTCCATGTGTGGTTTTTAGTGTTTAAATCATGGAGTTCCTGCAAGAATATAATACTAATGAACTTAAATGTTGCTAGAGAGATCAAGTCTTGGTACATGATGTCATGACACATTAACATGTTAAAAGTCTTAAGTGGATCATGTGGTACTAATATTTTGTAGTAGGCTTAGAAGTCTTTGTACATGATGTCATGCATATATTGAAAAAAAACAAATAAACAATTAAGTAATATATAAATACATGTCAATTCATGAACTCAAGGAATCACAAGGGAAAAAAAGGGTAAATAGCATAGATTAATGATCTTTTTTTCCCCCGATTCTACTATTAACTACATTTAATCTGCAACAATTATCATTCAAGGCCTACTAAACAAGAAAATTAAAAAGAAAAAAAAAATAGTTTTTCTAATGCAGGTTTATTATTTGTAATTAATGTATAATTTTTACTATATTAATAAATTCACATGTCAACAAATCACATGAAATAATGACTAATATATACAAAAAGAACTTACCCGCATCATGTGCAATGGCTCACGAGATCTCATCATCGAGTTCCCTTGACCACAGCCACTTCCGGACTGCATACCTACAGTGCTTGGCATCCCAACCATACTAGCAGAATTCATCACTGATGATGAGGCGATTCCCTGAAAGCCTGGCCTTGGCATTGACATGCTTCTGTTTATCCCAGGGATCATACCCACAGGATTTCCACAAGGAAGCAAACGAACACCGCGATCAGCTCCAGAAACAGACAAGTTAGACGGCTGCAAATTTCTGTTGGATAACATTGGATTATAATGCTGTATTTTCTGCTGTTCATCAACTTGTAAAGATGTTCTTGGAACAGCATATCTACCATCCCTGACAATGGTATAATGACAACATCTCACCATAAGAATCAGAATTTGATTAAAAAATAATATTTAAAACACCTACATACATAATGACAACCTCAAGCAATACCACCTGATAGGAGCATTGAGTGGGCCAGATGGGGACGAGTTATTGCCAAGAACTACACCAGGAGATGCTTGCAGAGAAGAATTCACCCCAGAAGTAGGAAGTACCGATCCTACAGCTACTTGATTTGGCATGGGCAAACCACTAGCATGAGAACTTTGATACCCAATGGAAATAACATCCGGGCTAGACACAGTTGCATCACAAAGATCAAGGGGCCTACATCCAAACAACAAAGTGGAAAGTGATGTAGCAATTGCTTGCACAAGACAAAAGCATGCATGCAGATACCAAGAAATGTAAAAACATAATGTTAGGGAACTTGTGAAGAGAAATAAGCACTCATAAACTGAATATATAGCAGACTACACAATAATATGTACCAAGGCACGAAAACTTACGTTAAAACAACTCCATTTTGGTTTGTGGGTACTTGGTCGAGAGTAGTAATATGAGAATTGTGAACTGCTACTATTTGTTTAGGATCCTGATTATCATTCTATACAACATACACAAACCCAAAATAATTGTCAAGAGAGAACTTTGTTAAAAAAAAAAAAAAAAAAAAAAGGTGTGCAAACAAAGCAAAAAGGAAAATCATCTCAAGTGTTAGAGCCATGCAACCTCTAGAAAATTTTGTCCTGTCTAGGACATGAAAACAATCCTTTATGCAATTTAATATTTTTGACATGCTTTATATTGTGGGTGTTTGGAAGTAATTATTCCAAAACGGGATTTTGAAATTTGAGGCTGAGATTCAACTAATTCAATTTTTTTTTTTGAAACTCGATCACAAATTTGTGTGTAAAATGGGTTTTGGTAATCCAATTGGGTTGCCAAACACCCTCATTATGTAGGTTATGATATACTGTTTCTATGGCAAACATACTAAAAAGCTTGAGATTTGATCAGATCAGTTTGCATTATGCCATGCAATCCCAAACTCATGTGATAATCGAGGAAAAAAGATGACTGGAATTGTTAATATTTAAACTTCAGTGATATATCAAAATGTTGTTGTGGGTCATGGTTGGATTAGTATGTCAGAAAGTAGCTGTAATTGAGAATAAATCAGAGAACAAGCAACACAACATCTGTGTACACATGCGCACACAGAATTGTAGACAAACCTGACTCCTCCTATAATGGTACTTCTTCCCAATCATAAAAATCTTTTCAAAATGAGACTTGAGAGTATCCTCTTCCATTGGACCTTGTAGGCGTTGAAATAACTGTCTGGCACTTCCCTGCAAGAAATGCAACATAAAACAATGAAACAAGCAAAAATGTGTAACGTAAACAGATAAATAAATATGTTCACTAATCAGAGAGGAATTAATTTATGACAGGGGGAAGTGTTTATCAGAGAATGAAAAAGTCTTGCCTTTGGTATGCCAGGCAAAGTTGATGGATAAGATTGAGAAGACCCTGAATCATCAGCACTATCAGCCCCATCACCAGAACCCTTATCCATTAAACTTTTGTGACGTTCCTTGCATTCTTTAGGCTTGCGAAATATGCACTGAATATGTGGAAGCACCAATAGAAAACTTCTTTATTATCACAAAAACAAAAGGCAGAAAATCATTAAATCTAGAAGGAGGTTAAAGGACTAAATTTATGCCAGAACAGGAGAGAAAAGAACAAGAATGGAAAAGGTTTGCAGCAAAGGAATATAGTAAATACCATCCACAATAACCTGAATAAGAAGACAATTAGAACACATATCATTTACCTTAAATTGAAGGGTGCTGTTAATGGCATCACTTATAAGCTCCCAATTAGGACCCATATCATGTACAAGGACCACAAGTGCCTGAGTTAACAAAATATCACAATGGTACTCACAACTTTAATGACTATAGAAGAACAGATTCTAGGAAGATAATCAAGATAAACCAACCTGGTCTTCAAAAGGTGACCATGGACTTCCAGAACCTGTCTGCCCAGCAGGCACCTGCATAGGAGATAAAATAAGTTAACTCGAAATAGGATTACTAGGAAAAAATGAAAATTTGAGAACCTAGCCGCAACCACATCAAAATATACCTTCAGCAATTTAGGTTTTCTGCCCCTGTCCCTACCAACAATCAATTTCATGATTTTGTGTGTGATGGGCATATTACTCATTTGGGAAGCTGCAGGAGAAGGAATGGATCCACTCACTGGAGCCATGTTATCAAAAGTATTGTCTAGTGGTTGCTTCAATATCTTTGGCTTCTTTGCAGAATGTTGCCCATATAACAAACCTTCAAAATAATTTGAAAATTTTAGTAACTTAAAAGACTATGTATACCTGTTGAATAACTATTAAGGCAATTTAAAAAAAGAAAGGGCATCACCACTGGTCCCATTAGAGTCAAACAGATGATTCTCCAATCTCTTTTTGGAATTATCCCGCTGGAAAAAGAAGCAACACAAAAAATACATAACTTTTTAGACAGTTATTTCTAGCACTATTTGACCAATATATTAGCACTATTTGACCAAATTAACAATCATGAAAGCATCAATCAAAAAATAATAATCTAACCATCAGGAATAAAAAAAGTGAGAAAGAAATAGAGTAAGCCCAGAAGATAGGTTTTTTCTTCTGCGATCTTTCACAGCTAACTTTTCAAGTTCTTTCAGTTTATCAGATTATATTAACTTTTTTTAGAAGTGATGTTTTCAGAATTTTTGTAACAAATTAGAATTAAAATAAGAAAGGATAACAGAAACAAAGGTAACCCACTAACCCAAACACAGAACTTAAGTAAATTAGAAACAAAGAAGCCTAAGAGGGAATAGAAAGGAGAGGAGCCAAACTAGGAGAGGGATTCCAGGTGCATGTGTTGGATATAGAAGTCTTGGCAGCTGGAAAATCAGGGGGTGCTGTTCTGGCTGGATTCCAGTGAATTTCCAGCGACTGTGACGACTTTTCAGGCAACTTTCAGTGCATGGGCACTAAAGTCTGGTAGATCGGCAAGTTCAGAGTTTAGTGGTGGTGAGAGAGCTCACTGGAGGTGAAAATATAGGAAGCACACCTAAGAGATAAGGTGTGCACCTGGAAGAAGATGTGTACCTAAGTGATAAGGCATGCACCTGTGAGAGGTTGCCCACCTTTATCTGGTAGAAGCACTAGGGCCAGAATCAAGCACGCCTTTTTACTAACTATGCTTTTAAACTTTAACATGCAATCAATATTTGGTCATGCACTATCTGTATACCTAAAAGTATGAGACACCTTAGAAACACCAATATAGATATAAAAATAAACCTTTTAAATAAGCAAATGATTCAGGTTGAAATTTCCAAGAAATCATTCCGTCAATGCATATCATAGTCAAACAGGTAGAAAAATGCAATGGTGGGACTTTAACAGATTTGTCAAACGAGAACAAAGTTAAGATAATCATCTGAGAGCTGTGAGCAATTTTTTTTTTTTTTTTCTTAACTACAAAATGACTTCTAACAGATTATCTACAGTGGAGCTCATTCTATTTCTCTCTTAAAAAGTTTAAAATAGTTCGTATCATATCAACCAACTATTTAAAGAGAGCAAAGGAAGAAAAATTTAAAAATTGAAGAGATAAAGATAGGAACTTAATCACCTGTTCATTATGAATGGTCGAATCCATAGGCCAAACTGGCCCATAAGCAGAACCCTGCAATCAAGTAGAACTATGCAACTGAACAAGCAGTACAGGAAGAAAAAGAATAGAGGAAAATTCAATACCCTACTATGATATGCAAATCCCCAATGTCCCTTGAAATATAAAGATTCCACGTACCATATGCTTGGCCTTCTTCTTCTTTTTAGGCTTTATTGATGTCTCTGCAAAGTCATATGGTAACTGCTTTTCAAAGTCCCCAACTGTCTCAACCTCCACACTCTTCTGGACTTGGGAACCACCATGCAACGTACTCTGGTCATCCTGAAAAGAACTAGTATCTCCACTTGAGGCATCTGTCTTCGCTGGAGTATGCAGACCTCCATAAACTCCAGCACCAAAAGGACTTGTAAACCTCTGCCTAGAAGCAGCAGTACGGATGCGTTTTGTTGGAATTGAGCCAACATGAAGATTACTGGCAGGCCTTTTACCCATCAGTATATTCTGCTGAGACCCAGGTGTGAAATTCCCATAAGGCAAATCAGGCCCCAATTCATACGATCTAGCAGAATGTGACTTCACAAAGTTTTTCCTTTTCTTCTGATCATGTTTCGCTAACTTTCTACCTTCAAAGACTCCATGCAAATAATATGTGCTTGTTTCTCCTTCCTCTTCATCATATGCATTCTCGCGATATCCAAACTCTGAATTTGATAATGAACTTGTAAAAAGCTCATAACTATAAAAGAAAGAACTTGTAAATAAAATAGCTTCAACATTACCTGCTGCAGCATCATACATGGATGTATCAACTTCCTCTTGCATGCTACTGCCAGTCTTCTGAAAAAGGGGGAAACCACTTAACTAATAAGCAAGAATGAAAAATAAGAAAACAACAATAAAAGCATTGGTGATAGGACAGTTCATCCAAAGTCTGTACAGTAATAATGCCAATGCCCTTTTCTCCAAAAGCAAATACACCATCCACTGGAATGGCAGACAAAATGTGGGTTCATCAACATAAATATCAAGGCATTCAGCACAAAGTACAAGTCATTTTTCAATATACTTTTCTTCCAATTCACATAAACCATCTTTTACTGACAAAGGGAAAAAAAATCAAAAACAAGCATAAAACACCCTAGAATTATTTATTTACCTCACAATGTACCAAATGAGATTCAATGGAGATTCTGTAGGTTTCCATTGCACCAGAAGGAACTGCATAGAATAGGCTTTCCTGCCAAAGAAAAAAAAAATTCAACGCGTGATGAATGATTTATGAGAAACTACATTAACATTATGACAATGGCAAATCACACAGTATCATGAAATATCAACATCTACAAGGTACAGCAACTAGCAAGTGAATCATTTGCAGATAAGACATGCAGATATCAAATTCGACAAGTAAACTTATACTGAAATGGAGCATGCATAAAGTAAGTCCATACTTCTGTAAGGTGATCTTCCCATGACATTCCAACAATGCCTGAATCAGCTATTCTATCAGGAGTTGCTGGAGCTTCTGCTTGAAGGGAAGGAACAGCAGAGCTGTTACATCTCAAAAATCTTATAGCATATCCCTGAATCGGGCGTGCAAGATTCTTTCCAGAATTTTCTCTCTCTAGCTCTTTGCTTGTATCCTGTTAATAACCAGAAAATCAGTCCAAATATTAATAGCTTCGTACACATAAGCTTGAAACCCTACCTACTTCAATAACTTAGCGCAATTACAAACTCAATTAAGGATCTTGAAACCATGTTTACCACATTTAATAAATGTTCAACAAGGAACACCTCAAATAGCATCTGCATTTGGAAGAAACAGATGAGCTCACTGCAAAAAATTATCCCTCAGCTTACCAGAAAAATTACCTCCATACTTAATTAAATGGTCCAAGAAACATGGGCATAAAAAAATAACTATATGATAAATAAAATAATACTATGACTAGGAAACAGAGAGTAAAAAAATATCAAAGGACAACAACCAGGTGGATAAAATAATAAAGAATGACTGGTTATCAGTCAGTCAAGAAGCAAACAAACTAGCACCTTATTGAGTTCTCCAAACTTGTCCTTGAAAAATTCATTCCCATCAAACCTCCTTGAATCATGCTTGCAGTTTTTCAAACTAATGCTTTGATCATCCTTGCTGAGAAGCATCTCAGCTGAATGCCAGAACTGCATGACAGCCTTTGCAACAGTATATGCAACTTTTTTCAGCTTCCAGAGTTGATTCTGTTTTTCAACTCTCAACCGAGAGGTGAAGGCGACCCGGTGACATATTTGAGCAGCAGCAGTCATTTTCCAAAGCCGCTCCTACAAGCAAAGATTTGAAATTGAGAGAGAAGAATTCGAATATAGGTACTAGTAGCAATTTAAATGCACGGGATAAACTCATCAGTCTTCAGCATGAAGAAAAAACTTCAAAAGAAGAATTGAGTTAATACAAAATAAATTTGTAATTGTATCATTTATTCAACATCCAACCTGTGCAAAATCATTTGCCAACCATGTCATTTCTTCAAGCACAAAATCCCAATGAGATTTTCGGCGACTCTCCAAGGGCACAATTCTAACAGACAACTCGGCTATTCTCTTACGTTTGGCCTGTTTACCACATTGCAACATATCCTCAAAGGTTTATATGCAAGGAAATGGCATTCCTAAAATGTTTGACAAACTAAATCATGAATTATAAAGTACAAAGAACTAACCTCTATAATCCGTGCCTCTTCCAAAATAGAATCTTCATGAGCCTTGTCTACAACTATCAAATGGCTATCAGAACAAGCCTGAGAGTGAGGAGCAACAGAAGAGTTTTTCTGTGTAGATTCCTGTAACTCTTGAACTGAGAAATCCATAGAGCCCTGAGGTCCAGAACGGCATATTATTTCTCTGTTCAGAATGGAATCATCACCCAACACATTACGCAGTTTTTTATCAGCCTCAGATGCAACATGGTCATTCTGCTCCGTTCCTTCAAAGTTAGAACCTTTAAACTCTTTTTGCAAGTCAGAACTCCTCTGTATCTCTCCCCCGATTTTGACAGAATCATTGCAAGAGTTGTTTTGATGCATGAAATCGTTATCTTCCTTTATAAAAGCACTCCTGTCTGTAGCCTCCGTCTCATTCTTTTCATTTTCCATTTCACCAGCCAACAAATTTTTCATTCCTACAGATTCTGATGTTCTTTTTAGAAGAATTCCATTAGTATCATTGCTTCTTCCATTAATACAAAAATCACTCTCATTATTCACATCCAAGCATAGACTGTTTTGCGTGCAAGAGGATTCTGAATCTAATCCTTTTGTTCCTATTGAAACATTGCCATTTCTTTTCGCGTCACCAAATCCATTTAGCTGGGCAGAACCATTTTCATTCTCTGGTTTTTCTGCAGCTGCAACAGATGGATATTCATGAGCAGCTGAAGTAGCCTGTTCTTTCCCCCCAACATGGTCACACTCCCCAGAAGCCATCTCCATAGGATTTTTCTTAGCATCAACTTCTGACTGTTGATCATGTTGGTTATCCCTTAAGATGTTTGTCTCAGTGGCATCCAACCTATCTTCAGGCAGACATATTTTTGCTTCCAAAGCCAGAGAACCATCCAGATCCATGCTTGACTGGACATTTGTCATTTCAATCTGAGAAACCATATCACCATTTGAAGCAGTGGACTTCAGATGAGAAACAGAAGGAATAATCTTGTCCTTCTGATTGTTTGTTTCAGACATTGACCCCTTCACATCCTTCAAACCCCCATGAACATTTATGAAAGATCCATGGCCACCAGAACTTTGAACTACATCAGTAGAGCTTGATCGAGCGCCATCACGATTTGGTCTGGACCGGTTCCTTCGAGCATATGGACGAACGATAGCAGAATCTTCTGATTCTTTGGCATTTTGTGCCCCATCCATCTGAGAAGACTGTTCTGATGGAGTAATATTACTCCTCCTATTAGGATGTTTAGTGTTCCTTTTGCCTTCAAGAACCTCATTTTCACCATCAAAATTATCCGCACTATTGGGTTCACAAACTGTGGGAGCCCCTGGTCTGCCACTACTTTCCACGGAGTCCCCATTGGGTGATGCAGTCAATGCAAAACTACCTTTAGCTTCACTGCAGTTACAAAATTGGAAGAGTGAAGAAGAAGGGGAAGCACTGGCTGCTCAATCATACATATTGCATAACTGTAATATGGTGAAACAGAATAGGATAAAAGAATATACCTAGTCACAAAATGTTCTGTGTGATGATCAGTTAGAGAAGTAGACTGGACACTAACAGAAGCTGCACTCCCAAATTTAAAGTCTAATGGATTTCCACCCTGCAGGTAATGAAATATTTAAATTGCTCACTGGTAATATAGAAGGCATGTAAATAGTAAGAGAAGAATTAATTGCCATACTTTCTCAAGAAACTCTAGCTCTCTTCTCCTTTCCTCACGAACATCATACTCCTGTCTGATAACATTGAATAATAGATCTCATTTATCCAGAAATAACAAGGAATGCAACATCATGTCACTCGAACAGAAAGTATAGAATTATGAACAATGGAAAACAGAAAAATGTATGCTTGCATCACCTAAGCTCTGCCTGAGCTCTCTCAATTGCAGCTCGGCGTGGAGAGGTTTTGATGCCAATTCCAACTCCGCCGTCAACAACCCCTCCCATGGAATCAACCTCAGCATTTACTAGGAGAACAGATCCTGAACCACATCCATGCATTCCTACCTCAGTAGCTAGAAGCTTTCCCCTCCCATTGATTCAGAAACCTATCAAATTACTCATTCAAAAATAAGAAAGAAATAATAGAATAATGTAAGCAATACCAGCAATCAAAAAGCATTAAACTGAAAATGTAGCCTGGTGCCATGATGGATAAACTCCCTATTAAAGTGAAAATTGAATGAGCTTAGACAACTGGAAAAGGCCAAATTTGACTTATTTCAACTGTCATTACAAAATGACTGATATAGGAAGCATAGATTTGAATTACTCTAGAAATTCAAGATGACAAAATAGGTATGTGTATTATTAACACAAGGTAACAAGATCAACACATGTTACGCGAAGCCATTTTTCACCAGACAGGTTGGGGAAAAAACAAGCACGCATGCAAGTTTACGATAGACAACCATTCAACGGTTATTGTAAAGGTCATGTATGCTTCTTAATATTCTATTATAGCCTACGAGTCTCAATAAGCTACATGAACATAAATTGACATGGATATGCTTTTTGCTCATCATCTGTGATGATTGAAAAGTACTGAATGCAAGGGAAGTAATCAAAATTCAAATTTATGGAGTAGTTTGAAATTATGGTTATTTCAGTATGGGTAAACCACAGAAGGATTTGCCTTCGGCAAGCAAAGCACAGATATTTTAGCATTTCTGCAACTATGACTCATGCTCTGAAAAATAAAGAGTGCTGAATACATTTAATCACTCTCTTGACAACCAACTCCATTCCCTTTTAGCTGCCTAGCTAATAAGTAAGTAGTGAGATTGCATTTATCTTTATCATCATTGCGTCTAGAGTAGTTCCCACATAATCCACAACCCTAAAACATCATTTTGTAATTGGCATAATTGCCCCAACCAATATCATACAGCTATTTTATTTTGCTATATCCATTACAATCACCACAAAATCAGATAGCTTGCATAAACAGAAATGCATTGAGTAACGGGACTATATCTTATGAGTAAGCAAGAGAATCCGATTCTAACAATTCAATTTTCAAATGTTAAGAAAAAATAAACAAAAGGCACAAAAAAGCCATTGAAAAAAGGCAAGTTGTGACTAGAGATTGCATAACAACTAATAAATGTATACTTAAAAAGATGGACATGTTCAAGCTCATTAGCAATAACAGCATAAATATGCTTAGCGCCAAGAAGTCCCTTCAAATTCTAACATAGTCACCCATTTAGAAACTCAAAAGCAGCATCCCAGCAACAGAAACAAGAGCAAACCAAGTTACTAAATTTAATTCCTCCATTAACGTTAACACACAAGGCTCAGAACATTTATCCAGAAGCACTCAACCAAAATGCGTAACAGAACCACAAGAGAAACGAATTGAAATCCTTTGCCCCACACAAACAAACCCTAATTTTATTGAATCGACAAAGAATTTGCAGAAATTCAACATTGCACTCCAATTCTAGGGTTACCAAACTAGAGGGAAATAAACCTAACAATTGGAGCAATAATCACCTGAATTACAAAATTGGGGAGCTAGGGCACAGCACTGAGACAATTTAGAAGCGTCCCTTTGTACCAATAGTTTCTCTTGTAGCAATAGTTTCTCTCTCCTAGGGTTTTGGAGTAGTGAGAGCAATACCTTAATCTACACCAGAGGGGGAGTTTTGGCCCTAGAATTAAACTCGTCGCTGCAAATGTCAGCCATGGTCTCTGTAATTCTCTCTATTGCCTCTTCAAAAAGTCCTTTCTCTTTTTTAAAAAAAAATCTGTTGGAAATTTTTTGTATCTTCTCGCTAATTTTTTTTTTCGTGCGTGTTTTTTTTGTCTCAGGTTTGGTTTTCGAATGGCACTATGCGAGAGCGAGACCTCTCTCTCTCTCTCTCTCTCTCTGAGTAATGGGCTTGGGTTTTACGTGAAGAAGAAGACGATGGAGATACGCCTTTATGGACCTTTTGGGCTTTTTCTTTTTTTTTTCTTCCTTTTTTTTCTTTTTTTTTTTGTTTCTTGATAATGTTACGAGTTTTTATCATTTTCTATGATTTTCTTCATTGGTAATGAGATTTGTATTATCTATAGTTAAATGAAATAATATTTTTTTATTTGAGTTCAAACACCCAGTCGGAAATAAATTTATTAAAAAATAATATTTTTTATTCACACCTAATTAATAATGAAATAAAATAATAATAATTTAACGAGAATTGAATATATTATCTCTTTTTTTTTAATGGATTTATTCTTCGTATTACCATATTTTAAAATTTTCATTTGCAATTTCAAATTTAATATATTTGATATATATAAAAGTTTATTTGAAATTTACTTTTTTTTTAATTATATGGAGAGTAATATCAAAATTAATAAAGTTTACTAATATATTAACCAAAACTGATGAAATTTAAAATGATCCATTCAACAAAAATATACTAAACATGAAAGTTCATATTGGATTTTAGATGTGAAATACATAGTAATGGGAACATATTTAAAGGCTCGAAGGGCTATCATTTTCTTGGGTTAAGAAAATTGGTGTCTATTTTTACATAGTAGTATCTGATGTAATCTATTTTATCTACTTAAAAATTTTTATAAAATGGATTACAGTACTTAAAATTTTTATTTAGTTTTAAATAGTTAAAATAATTCACATCAGATTGATTTGTTACTAAGCAGCCCCTCAACCCCATTTTCTTTGGCTATATCTTCCAACCTTTTCATATCCTTGTATCAAGATCAGTGACTTCGTTTTTCCATTCAAGTAGTTAGATTAAGGTGAACTTATTTAAAGTTTTATTTAAAACATCTTTGATAAGGACTAAATCTTGCCCGGCTGATTAAGCTGTCAAAACAAAATTCAATTAGGCCAGAGTTACATATAACAGATCTCAAATGCTAAATTCAAGCTTCCATCAAACGTTATCAGAACGTAAAGATATTTATCGTTGGGTATTGATCGATTTATGATTAATAGTTTTAACCAAATTACTTATATCGATTTATAAATATTTTAAATCCTTATTTAAAATAAGTAAAAAATAAAAATTATCCAAATCAATATTATTGAGTTTTAATTTGAGAAATTGATTTGATTTTTTCGAATTACAAGGTAAAAATATTTTTAAAAAATTAAAAATTAAATATTATATAAATTATAATATTTTATAAAGAATGAAATTATATTTCAAATTCATAAATAAAAGACTAAAATAAGAATAATTATATTTAAAATAAATGAAAATTTTATATCATATAATAATAACCAATTTAAGAGAAATTAAAAAAATCTCAAAGATTAATATAAACAAAAAAATCATTGTAAAATTAAAATTTGATGTAGATAAATCAAAATATATAATTTTAGTAATTCCGATTTGATTTAGTTTTAATTAATTTTTCATATATTCAAATCTTAAACAAATTAAAAAAATTCGGTTTAGCTATTTTTTTAAATCAATCCAGACTACATTACTAATAAAATTATAATTTTTGATTTAGATTTAATTGTTTTAATTTGATTGATTTGATTAATTTCCAAATAATCATACTAGAAAGCTAATGAAGGCCTCAACTCACTAATTAAACCTTTTTAAAACCAATACATAAAAATTTGAATCTATTTCGCCTAAATAATAACATTATAGCCATTTTGTTTAAGAGAAATACCTAAAATGATATTATATATAATATTTTTTGTAAAAAAGACATCTCGTCTTGCATAATTCTAACCTCCACTTTTTTTTTCCAGCCTATAAACAACCCAACTTGATAATTAACTTTTAATTAGTCGAATTTAACTCTAAATTAGTCAAAATTAATCTTGAATTGAACAAAATATAATTAGATTTTAAACATAGTGCATAATTAATCTTAATTAGTCAAAATTAATGAAAAACAAGTTAGATTTTAAAATAAGTCTATTTTTCAAGTTTATGACTTTTTTTTACTAATTCTGAATAATTTTTTGTTATCTTCGATTAACTTTTTGTCATTTTTGACTAATTTTCTACTGTATTCGACTAAGATATATTGTCTACGACTTATATATTATATCAGATTAGTAGAAATAAACTCGAAATTTGATCGAAAATAGTCGAAATGTATGTAAAAATTAAATTTACACGTGTAATTGAATTGAATTACAGTAAGTAAAGCAAAGATTATTGCAAATAAAATATCTTTTTTTATTAATATAAATCAAAATATAGTACAGAGATACAAATTACATGAGATGACAAATTGTTCTAATAAACAATACATACATAATATGCCTCTACTTACTGCATACATTAACAAGCAAGCAAACTTCATGCTAAAAATAGTCGACATCTAAAGATTACTGATAAACTTCATGCTGGAATCTTTGATTCAATAACAAGCAAGAA
This sequence comes from Aleurites moluccanus, assembly GCA_948193065.1. NCBI lineage: Eukaryota > Viridiplantae > Streptophyta > Magnoliopsida > Malpighiales > Euphorbiaceae > Aleurites > Aleurites moluccanus. The sequence goes on along the minus strand of CANXYC010418901.1, from coordinate 16,646 downwards.
AACATACCAAACTACTATTAGTCTCCTATTTCATGCTAAATAATGAAGAACAAGACAAACAAAAATTGTCAAGTCCTTCATTTGCACATGAATGACACACACACACAAAGGTAAATTGACTGTGAACAGTCGCATGATCTATCTTTATATAAGTTGCAGAAACAATATCTCCGTAAATGAAATCAATATCAATAAAGATCCAATTTCGTGAGGAAGTAAATATCAAGCTTAGTTTCACATGAAGAATTTTCCCATTGCTCAAAAAATAAGAATGATTTGTTACGTCATAGACCATGAGCAGATAGAAAACTTCAAGAGGATAAGAGAGATTGAAATGATGAAATATAAAAGGAAGACTCGTCATTTATAACCTCGTAATCTCTTGATTGTCGCTCTTTGCAGTTAATATTAACTGATCTTCAAGAGTCAAATATACAAGTTGTAATATTAACAGATTCATAATACATGACCTTAAATATGACCACTATAAAATCATCACACATGTCAGTAGAAAATCTGAAAAAAATAAATCAGTTAAATTTTCAGTTGATTTTGATTAAATTTCAACTGATTTCAACTAATTTGAAATTATTCAAAATCAAGTTATATTTCAGTCAAACATATATCTCAGAATATAAGGGGTGTTTGGATGTCCTTAAAATGGACATGAAATATCGTTTTAAAATTTAAAAAATGCTAACGGTTATTTAGAGTGTTTGACAGATTAATTCAAAACGTTGTTTTGAAGTTTAAAAATAGAAAAAATTTAAACTAGACATATCAGCTTATTTTGAAACTGCGTTTTTAAAACTCTATTTTCCAAAATCCCATTTACACCCAAATACCCCCATAATATTAGTCGAAATTAACTTTGAACTCAAATTTTTTAAGTTTAGAACTAAGTTTCTGCTAACTTTGATTACTTTTGTGTCATTTTCAACTAATTTTCTATTGTTTTCGATTAATTCTCTATTGAATTTGACCTTAAATTATGTCTGAATAGTCAAAAAATTTATAATTTAGCCGAAAAATATACGAAACTTTTTAAATTTTGGACATTTGTATTGAATTACAGTAAAGTAAAATTGAAAGGCAAAATTATTGCGATAAAATATTAATTTTTATTATAAACGAACGTTACATGAAATGACAAACTGTCCAAAGAGAGACAGTTTGTCCTAAGTATAGTAAAACATTTATAAATTAATATTCGATAAATTAATAACTTTTATTATATAATAATTTTCTATGATCCTAACTTAAATTAACAGGTTAAATTAATACTCGATTTAATTAATATTTTTTTTAATTAATAAAATTCATAAATCCCGACGATATTAATTTATAGAGATTTTGATGTATAATAATACTAAAAGTTGCTCAAAAAATCTCCCGAATGTTGAGCTGGTAAGTGAAAATCATATCACTTGATGTTGGGATAAAATTATCCTAAAAAAAGAGAAAGTATTAACATTAAAAACTTTCAAAAACTAATGTTATTTTTTCATAAACTATCATACATATGTCATTTTCGGATATTTCCCTTTTTTTAATTTCTGATTATCCCTAACCATAGTTAGGGAAAATTGTACATTTTTTGCAAATGGATACATGCAAAAATATAATCACAAGCAAGTAAACAATAATATACATAAAAGCATAGAATCATATGACCTGTGGAAATTTTCATCAAAAATCAGGTTTCTTTCTCTGCAATTGAGGCCCTTCAACTGACCGTACAAGATCTTGGAGCTCCTTCACATGCTTGGTCATTCCTGTGCTTGAATAGGCTTTAATCATAGTTCTATAAGTGACTTTATCAGGCTTACATCCTCCCTGCTCCATCAGCTCAAGCACTCCCTTCATGTCTACAAAGCGCCCCATTCTTCCATAAGCATCCACCAAACAATTGAAAAACACGGTATCCAGTGCTATATCCGAATTCTCAATAAACCGCAAAACCCCTCCAATTTTTTCAGGTTTCCCAGCTTGTCTATAAGCTCGCACAAGAGAGCAAAGTGTAACACAGCTTGGCTTGATTCTTTCTGATCGCATGAGCCGAAACAAATACTCCATCTCTTTCAAATCCCCAGCCCGCCCAAATGCATCAATCACCACATTGTAGGTTACAATTGTCCACGAGTAATGGTACTTCTGCATGTATTCCATCACTGCACTCATTTTCTTGTAATCTCCAGCTTTTCCATAGGAATCAAGGAGAATATTAAAGGTCGTAATGCTGGGTTCGATCCCTGCACCCTGAAACTTCTCATAACACTTCTCCATCATTTCGATTTGCCCACTGTTGCCAAAGGCTCTGATAGTGGAGTTCAAGGTCCAAACATCAGGCTTGCAATTCTGTTCACTGAGCATTTTCACCAATGTTGCTTCCATCTCTGCAAACCTTTTAAAAGTAAAAAAAATGATAAGTTGAAGTCTTTATAATTGAACAGTGTTATCATGCTCCATCTGGCTGCCAAATACATTAAAAACCAATTTCTTTTCCCATAATCAATAGGTGAATAAATTGAATAGTACAGAAAAACAAAACTTAGAATGAGAGGCTAGAAGGAGGGGGGTGAAGATGTACAGGAATAAAATGACAAAAGCAGCATTATGACTGCCTCATCTCTGCACATCAGAAATAAATGGAATTTCCTGAAAATAGATGCAAGAAATGTTTCAGCATCTTTTTTTGTTGCTTTCTGTCCCCACCCAATGGCAACAAAATAAAGCTCCAATCGTTGTATCGTTCCCCATCATATTCTCAGCAACCAGCTGGAGCATTTGAACTTTTGAAATTGAAGGGGGTCAAATATTTACATTTTTGCTTTGCCATACGCATCAATGAGGGTGTTATATGTGACTGTATTGGGTTTGATGCCCAGAGATGTCATGTCAGAAAGCAGAACCTGAGCTTTGTCGAAGGCAAAAACTTGGAGGCATGACTTTATGAGGATTGAATAAGTATGGACATCAGGTTGACAATCTGGATTGCTCTTCATTTCCTCCAATAAAGCAAATGCTTTGTCAAAGAGACCACTCCTTCCATAAGCAGATAACATAGCAGTATAGGATTCACGGCTCACAACACAGCCTTCACCAATCATAGCATGAAAGAGCTCAAGAGCCTTCTCAGGTTGCTTACACTTTCCAAGCATGACAATGAGCTTGATATACATACCAGGGCTGGGCCTGTACCACAGCTGTTCCCTTAGTAGTTCGAAAACCTGAAAATAACAAGCAAATCTTATCTTTACTAAGTTGTCATCTCAAGAGAAACAAAATACAAATGACTTTCAAATTAGTTGTACTGTACCATCACCAGCTTAGACCTAAGTTCATTTCCAAAACACATATAAGAGAAGTGTAACAGAGGATCAAATTTGATACCCTGACTGACAAAGTTCAACATAACAGATTAAAATTTGAGCAGAACATGTCTTTCTTCTAGTTCACCTGAAAGTAGAAAAACCCATCTTAACTATGGAAGATTAGTTAGATAGTTCTCTGAGACATCTGGAAATCGAAAAACAGAATTGCTCTACTTGGACTTGATTCTACCTGTCATCATTTGATTTGGAAAATGACCAAACTTGGTACTCCTTTCAATTAGATTAGACAGAGGCTGTGAGATTACAAGTTCATAACCTCAGTGAGAGACTAATTAACCCAAAAAAGTTTTTGTCAAATTTATGACCATTAAGAAAATAAATGATAAGTAGAGTGACCATACTATTCTTGGGTCACATTTTCTCAGCATCCAAACAGCACCCTTTTTATAGGATAATAAAAAACATTAAAAAAAAACTGAATTTAACATAGTCCAAATCCAAACCCACGTAAATTAATCTTTAAAACTAAAATGACAGATAAAACATTATTAGTAAGCACACGCATATATCCAACAAATACTCAACAACCAAACAGCATAAATTGAAAACACCCCCTAATTGGATCAAATTAACACACCTACCTTAAGAGCAGACTCCCAGCGCAAAGCGGTAATTCTATCGTGAAGAGCTTCGAGGACAGATCTTGGAAGCAATTTCTTTGAATTGGTGGGACCTTTCTTCTTCTCAATAATAGATTTGGTTGCTTCTCTCCGAAGAATCACAGAAATCGCCTTCCTCGATGCAATCTTACTGTTGATTTCCTCTTTTTTCTCTCTAGCCTCTCTTTCCTTCAACTTTTGCCAGTCAATCCCTCTCCTATCGCCTCTCTCATTCACTGCTAGCTCCGCATTGTTGTTGCTAGGAAGAGGAATAGAGAGTGGTACCGGTTTCATTTCTTTGTCGGGTCTGGATGTTGAAACGGGTAGCGATATGTTATGCGCTGGCTTTGGACTTGTCGACCGATGCCGGTTCAACGGCTTCGGTATTGGGTTCGTGGAGCTGTAGAGAGTGGCCATGAATTTTCAGTGCATTTGCAGAGAGTCTCCACCAGACACTGATATAATAGATATTCTGTTTTTAAAGAATTGATGGGCCGGTCATAGCCCAGACAAAGATTGGGAGGCCCATGAAATTAAAAGAATTAAGAGTTTTTCTCTTTCTTAATTTTTTACAATGAAAAGGCCCATTTAAAATAATTTATCTTCATTTAAATATTATTTAATTTATTTTTTTTAATATCGTAATAAAATATTTATTAATCCAATTATTAAATTAAATTTTTATTGCCAAATTAAATTTTTATTCAAATGAAATTTTATTAAAATAAATTACTACTTACTGCTTAATAAAAAAAGCTAATTGAAAACCCAAACTCATAATTAAAATTACTGCCAAACGCTTTAAAAAAAAAACATTTTATTTCTATGCGACAGTAAAAATTGAATATTCATCCTCAAATTGACTGTCAAACACCCCCCAATGTATATGCTATGATTTTTTCTTATAAAGAATCACATATAATTGTTTTTTTTAATGTGTATTTATTGATATATTTTTCTAATGTTATTGAAAATTTTAACAATTCAAATTAAAAACTATCACTATTTATTTATATGAATTGAATTTCTACATAATCTAATCTATATTCCAAACAAGAAAATTACAAATAACTTCTTTCAAAATCATGTAAAATATAAGCTATAATTGTTATTAGCCAAGGGAAGCATGAGTAGACAAATAGTTAATTACTGCCTAATCCTTTTATTCCTTCTTTAACTTGTTTTAGAAATTTTGTTTTGGTTCAATTATTAATTTTTTTATTAAAATAAGGTGGCACTAACTTTTTTTCCAAATTTTTATTAAAAGAGTAAATTAGTCATATATAAATCAAAGAGGTTTGCACCTTAAAGTTTGTTGTCTGTGATGATAAAGATGAGAAGATGAACATTTTTTTGCTTTGGATGATTGTACAAGTATAAAATAACAATATGAAGCATCTATAGGTACCTCTCAAATAAGTTATTAAAATTGAATCAAATTAATTGATTGAATTAAAAAAAATTAAAAAACAAATAAAATAAAAAATCAATTCGATCAATTTTCAAAAATTCACCTCTAAAAATTAATTAAAAAATTGATAAACCAACTAATTAACTGATAAATTGATCAAATCAAACCGATTTTTTCAATTCGAACAGATCAGATTTTTTTAAATTTTTAATAAAAAATAATAAATATCAAATTATATTTATTTTCACCATATATATATTGATTTTTATTATTCGACCCTGATTAAATTTCTGACCTTTTTATCTTTTGCTTTCACTGATTTTTTAACCGATCTGGTTCTGAAAACATTTCACACAACTCAATTTTCCCAACGACTGGTGAATTCCAGCATCACCAAATCACACAACACAGCTAGAAAAACTATGCATGACACTTCTATTATAGTTCAAATTTTCTCAGCAATGGTCTACTTGACTGATACAGCATAAAACTGTCAGGTTTCAAGAAAACTAACTTGACTAGGATAGAACAGATATACAACACCTACACGCTACCGGCAGCAAAGTTAGCAGAAGAACTTGACTATGCGACCAAACATTGCAAGGATAGCACATTCAAAGGCTGATCCCAACATATTTTAACTGAATCAACATGCATCCTAAAATTGAAACAACAAATACCCTAGTAATTAATCTCTGGCTAATATCATGCACATGATTTAAGTTCACGGACAAGACAACCTAGCTATATCTGCATACTGGTAGAATCGCAGTCTACCAACTAAATAATTATTTTGATAATTTTGTTCATAAATAGCTAAATATCTACAATAATGACATTGAAGATCGTATCTTACTTAACTTCACAAGCTACAAATGTTAGTCTTAGTCAGGATGCAACTACTATTATATTGAGCTTCATAATGCAACCACAAGAAATAATAAATATGTGTGTGCTCACATATATACAAATTTCAATGTAAGTTCAGCATTACGTTTAAGTTGCATTTACTTTATTTTAAGCTTAACAAACTATGTATATATGTTTACGTATATTTCAAATTCAATTTCAAACGACGCCTTAGCACAAAATATATGTTGCGGAATAATAATATATACTCTTTCCGTTTTTTTTATCTATCGTTTTATAAATTCATCTATTTATATTTTTAATTGTTGTTTTAAATTTTCAAAACAATATTTATCAACTTTTTTCTACTTTATCCTTATAACATTTAATTAGAATACAATTACTTAATTTAAAATAAGATTAAAAATATAAAATTAAATAAGTCATTTTAAATCTAATTAATAAGTGTTTTAATATATATGCAAAACCTTAAACTACAAATAAAAAAAAAATGGAGGGAGTATATTACAATAGATAGTACTTTCATACATCTTCACTAATTATAGTAGTTCAATTATACATCTTCAATTCTTAATTAAATAAATAATTACTACATATTAGATGGAGTTTCAAGTATAATTAGCTAGATAGATCTATCACATGTATGCATGTTTGATGACCCTTCTATGTCCAAATAAATTCCAGAACATACACTCAATGCAAAGCATTCTGAATTTTCCAACCCTCAATATATCTCTCTCCTCATCTAATATTATATATGCAAATTTCTTTACAATGTAACAGACTGGACACAACAAAGTCAATCTTTCTAATTTTGTTCTAAGGCAAATTCACAGCAGTAAGAGATCTAAGCAAATTCTCCTACTGAAATGCAATGCCAATTCTTAAAGTGAATTAAATTAAGAATATAAAGCAAGACAAATACACACAGGAATTTCATTCCAAATCAGAAATAAATCAAAGGTTCCGATCAGAAGTCAACAACAAAAGCATATTTTTTGTTTAATTGGACTCCCCAAAACCAGAAACCCAAATCTGACTCAGTACAAACATTCTCATACACCTAAATGAGGACCCAACTTACACCTCCCCCCACCTTATCATTTCTTATTGTTTTTACCTCCACCCCCGACATTATTTCCTCCTCCTGAAGTTGCCTGGGCAGCCTTCCTCGCAGCCTTCTCCTGCAGAACCTTTGCATCCCTACCCACATACAAAGAAAGCTCAAAATCAAGAATATAACTAACTAAGAATTAAGCAATTTGGTGAAAAAGAATAGATAGAAAGTAGAAACAGACCTTTCACGGCGTTGTTCAGGGGTCAATCCATCATCTTTGTTGTTCTTGGCTTTGTTGCCAGCTCGAGCTTGAGCTCTTTCCCGATCTCGCTCTCTCTGGTTACCGCGTTCGCTTCAGTTAAAGCCAAACAAACATATCACATAAACCAAAGAGTAACAACACAAAACCACCAAAATTCCCCATTAATCCGTCTGGTTGCTTCAGATTAAGAAAAAAAAAATGAATTTTTATAAAATTTCTTGGCAACCAAATAGGAAATAAAAGAAATTTGTATTAAAATCAAACAAAAAGATAAAGATGAGGAACAAAACTGATCATCAGCAAAGGATATGAGTCATTATCGATATACCAAGCAGCAGATTTCCTGGAAATTCTAAGGAAAACAAAGATTACAAGATCAGTTATTTTCTATCAAAATCCAATTAACCAAACAAACAATTATAGAAAGCAAAAGATAAAGAGTGATTAGAAACTACCTGTGTGTGAGAGAGAGAGAAAAAGAGAGAGGATTGATGAGCTCCGCAGCTATGGAGGCAGATGAAAGTGGCGTTTACGGACAAGGAATAGATTATTAATAGAAGGGGTCTATGGAAGAGTCGAGAAGCCGCGGAGATTCTAACAATACGTGGACGTCCACTAATAATAAAGGCTTTAATTGCAAGAAAACCAAAAAATAGAGTCTACCTTAATATACATTTTGGCAACCTATTATTTTAAAATTGGTGTTCATGGCCCATTTTTAAGGGATTGTGTTAATTGGTAGTTGTAAAATTTTTTAAATATGTATTATTTTATATTTTAAAATTTAATTTACATTGTGTCCATTTGTTCAAAATTATACCTTTTATTTCTCACAACTTAAAAGAGTTTGACTAATTGTAAATGATTAAGTGAGAAAATTAATTTTAAATGAGTCCAGAAAATTTTTAATACAAAAAATTAAGTTTAAATTAATTAAATAAAAATTATTTATAAATTAATAATTTTTTTTTCAATAATAACTCAAATCGGAAATACATATTATTTTTCTTTACAGTTTTAAAGAAATAAACTCCGCATTTTCTCTAAAAAATTTTTTTTGAAACATTATCAATTTCTTTTCAAGTCGATAATGAATCATTCGCTATTATTTATTTTTTTATTTAATAGGTATTTGTATATATTCTTATTTATAATATTTATAATTTTCATTTTTATTTTTATTTTTTTTATTTTTAGTATATTTTATTTTATTTTTTAATTTATTTATCTCATTTGTGATGAATCTATTTTTTTTATTGATTTATTATTTTGTCGCCAGTTCAATATGAATGAAAGATCTATTTTTAGTATTAAATTTGCATTTGTTAATATTCAAACTGAACTTATAAAAAAAATAATCTAAGAAATTAGATAGTCATCGGCTATCATTTATTGTCAACATAATCCAATCTCTCAAATTAAGTTTGTTGTAATTATTATTTGTGTTTTTTATTATTATATTTGAATAGTTATAATATTATAAAGTTTTATAATTTTATATTATTATATTTTATCAATAGATGTATGAATATCTCGAAATATTTAAATAATAAATGATTATAAATAATAAAAAAGTATTAAATTAAAAAGTATTTTTATTAAAAATACTTTTTGAAATAAATTGAGTTTTAATATTTATAAAAAAATTAATGGAATTAAAAATTTATTATTTAATTTTATTATTAAACACACAAATAAATAATTTTAAATTAAAAATTTAATTTTTCATCATAATTAATGAATTTTGAATCCTCAATTGAGGATCCAAACACCCACATATTTTTGCTCTAATAAGTTGATTGTTATGAATGTGATAGAATTGAGTTTAATACGTAGGTTAATTTGTATTTCAATTTTGATGAAATTTAACAACAATTAAGTTTTAAAATAAAAAAAAAAATATATTTTAAAATGTTTGGATACGATTATAAATTTATGAAAAAAAATTAATTTTTTGTGATTAAATATTATCTAAATGAGTCCAACTTGAGATTTATTTATATATATATATATATATATATATATATATATATATATATGATTAATTTGACCCAAATAATCAATATTGTAAATATATTTTATTATTTTATATTGAATTTGAATAATTTTTTTTATCCAATTGCTCAAATCATTCAAAATTTAGGCTAAAAAAAAAAATTTACTTAATTTTGCGGTGGTAAACTTGCCTACTTACATATTTTATCATCAAATCCAATATATTAAGGATTAAAATATTGTTAATATTTTATTTTAATTGAAATTTAGAATATGATTTTAATTTAAACTATTTAAAATACAATGAAAATTTTATAATTTCATAAAAAATAAGATAAATTTAAATTTCGAAACAAAATAATCAAAATACATATTGAGACGAAATATAAATTTTGTAAACTAACCCTAATAATTATAAAACCATTTTAGCTCACCATAAAGTCCTGATTTGCAGAAGCAACAATTTGGACTGTACTTTGTTGGGCTAAGAAGATAGAAATGCCCACCAATATAGCTGGAGAATTGGGCCCAAGTGGTCACAATACACCTGAAAAAACATAGCTTTTAGATTCATAATGCATCACCAATTCACCATTCTATTAATAAGTTTTAAATAAATAGTTTCGACATGAATTAGCATCCCATGACATATATATATATATATTGAAATATTTTTTTATTTTTCTCTATTTCATGAAAAATCTCCTTTTTTTTTTTTTTATTTCACCTCCAATTCCAATAATTAAATTTCAATTCACTTGAGTTTAATTATTATCTAAATTTTAAAAATTAATAAATAGAATTGGTGTTTAATTTAGTAATAAGAAAAAACTATTTTAATAATGGATCTCAAAATTAAAATTTTAACGATAAAATTAATGCTATTAATTTGAAATTTGAAATATCCTAATCCAATTACACCATAAAAAAAAATCAGTTAGTAAAATGTAAATTTGGAATTTATTAATCAAATTAAAATACATTTTGAGGGTATATTTGGGAAATCATGTATTTACAATAAATATATATATATATTTATCATTACATTATATTTCATTATCATATATTTCTTAAAAATATTAAGAGTTTATATAATATTAAATATATTAGGAGTTTATATAATGTTAGAAGTGCTAGCCTCAAAAATTCGTTATTGAAATTAGATAATATAATTATATATAAGTTTATTTAATATTTTATATTTAATTTATGTGAAATTTATATTTTAACACTTATATTAAATGACAACTTGATCAAATTAATTATTTATTAAATCCATTGATATTTGTAAAATTTATGATGAAAACTAGACTGATACAATTGAAAGTCTAATAAGATAAAAAAAATAAATTTGAAAGCTCATCATCAGAGAAAATTAAAAGTCTAATATATACGAAAAATAATTAAAAAAAAATTACCACAAGATAAAAATTAAAATCAAACCAAACTCAAAATATATTAAAAATTGAAAAAAAAATTAAAATATCATACTGAATTATGATTTAATTTTTCACTTTGATATCATCTGAAAAATATTTGAAATTTATATAATTTTAAAAATATTAATCTCAAAAATGAGTTATTAAAATTAGAGAACATAATTATATATATATATATATATATATATATATATATATTTAATATATTATTTTTAATGCATGTGAGATAGATATTTCAATAATATTAAATATAATTTTTTATTTTTTTAATTAGAAAAATAATTTAAAAGCTCAAAAATTACAACTAGAATTCAAAGGTCACTAGTAATAAATACAAATGCACCTAACAGGAGCTTCAAGCTTATAAACCAGTTTGAAAATTATTAAATAACTTGAAAAATACTATAAAAAAAATAGTAAATTTACATCATAGGGGTGGTCCTTATAGTGATAATTATTATCATAATAAAGGAAATAAAGATACTTGCAGGTGGCCCAGCAGAATTGAACAATGATGGTCATACATCTGAGTTCATTAAGGCTGAATTTATGTTATTTTCTCTATTTCTGATTTAATGCTAACCAACCCAAACCCAAACTTTACTTTTGTTATCAACCTAAAGATTTCTATTTATAAGAAATAAAAGTAAATTAATTTACTTTTATCATCCAATTTTAATTCTAACTCTAATAGCATCTACACATGTAGAATTTATTTATAAATAAATTTAATTTATTTATAGATAAATTATCATGTTTGAAAAAATTCAACTAATTAAATTTTATATTTTTATATTTGGAACAAATTTATAAATGAGTTGTTTTTATATTTATTTTTTAAAATACTCTCAATATAATAAAATATAATTAAAAAGTAAAAACAACTAAAAATAAATATATTTTGTATTTATAATTAGTATTTAATTTATAAAATATAATAAAAATTAGATGGAAAAAAAAAAAAAATACTAGAGAGAGAGAGTACGCAATAAGAGAAGAGAGAAATCCAAATGGTTCACTTAGCAATATAAAACTATATTGAGTTCCTGAGTGAGGATAGCACCAACTACAAAGCGCTACCGATAATTAGTCTTGAACCTAACGTATAATTCAAAAAGAAAGAAAGAATAAGAGAAGAGAGAGAAATAAAGTGTAATAACCAAAGACAAGAGAGATAAATTAAAAAAAAAAATGAGAGAAGAGGAAAAGAGGGAAAAACAATGAAAAAAAAAGAGTATTTGTATCCATCATAATTGTTTTGTTAATTTTATGTAATATATTACTATTATTATTATTGTCATTAGATCGAATTTCATGACTGTAGAGTTAATTTTAAAAGGGATTTTTTTTTAAATATCGAAAAAAATAAAATTTATTTTATTTTTATTATTAAAAAAAAAAATTTAAAAATACTACATACCTAAAATATTTTTTTAAAAATATTACATATCTAAATTTTTTTTCTCAAAAATACGATATATATTAAATATATACCAAAAATATACTACATATATATTAAACATATACCAAAAAATAATAAAAATAAAAAAAAATAATCATAAAATTAAAAAAAATAATAAAAAATTATATATTTATGTAATATTTCCATTTTAAAATCTTTTGATCTCAAGTTATATTGTTAATTATCCATATGTTTCCTTGAGACATTCAAAATGAAATTATTGGGCATCATGATAAATTAAAAATAAAATAATGTTATCAAATATTATAGTGTTGGGTGTGTTTGGAAATAAAAATAAGCCATGGAACAAAGCTATAAGCAAATATTCATTAAATTATACATACACAAATTAGTAAAAAAATTACTCACTAGTCACTATTATATTTACATTTTGTCTGCTGATGTTATCTTAAATGTAGAGAACATAGGACACGACAATTATTTTTTTAATTTATAAATCCTCTATTATGTCATATTCTATAGTCAAATGCATATATAGCCCATGTTATGTACTTGTCTTCCATGTGCAATTGAGTGTTGTTCAATTTAACCCTTTTCTTTTATTTTAGACCAATTCAACTTTTAGAGTTTTAGGAGATATTTGGATAACTAGTTAAAAAATTTAATTATCATTTAAAAATATATATATCGATAATTATAAAATTATTAAATATTTAAATAAAAATTAATTATTGATTATTTTCATTTAAATTGATAAAATTTAATAGCAGGTAATAACTGTTATTGTTGATTAAAATATTTATCAATTAAAAAAAATATTTTTATTTCAAATCGATAATTATTAATTATTCATCAAATTATTTTTCTTATTTTATTCAATTCAATTTTTTTTGAATTTTTAGACCAATTGACCCCTCTTGATAATTAAATAATATATATCATACTAACTAAGAAAACAAAATATATAATTATTTTTATATATTTTATGTTAATTTCATCAATTAATGTTTATTTTGTATAAAAATTAATTAAAAAAAGTGTATATGGACGAAAATGTAGGAGCATGACAATATCTCTTTTAAATATTATTTTGTTATAGTTTTTTTTTATCGGCCAAAAATTTATTATTATTTTTATTAATTTTTAAATTGAATTAGATTAAATGTGACGTCTTATTTTATTTTTTGTAAATTTATGTTTATTTAAAATTGTTTACTTATTTATTTATTTTTATTTAATAATAGATCATTGCCTTTAAAAAGAAAGTAAAGGAATGATTCACTTTTGCTTGGACATTTAAACCATAGAAATATTTTTTTTCTTTTTAACTAATAGTAAGGTTATCATGGTAATTATGTTTGATTGATTGAGAATTTGTTAAAATTTTGATGAAATAGAAAAAATTTGAAAGAATAAAATTTAGGATGATTACTTTAAAATTTTTGTATTTTATTAAAAAAAATCTATATTTTTAAAATTATACTAAAAAGATTTTATTGTTTAATAGTTATTTCATCTATTTTGATTCTATTAGATTATGAGATCATTCCGTCTATTTTTGTCCTCTTTTCATCAGTCAATAACATAAAAATCAAATTTTATTTAAAATATTTTATTTAATATCCAAAATACTTCTTATCTTAAATCTTCTACCTACATCCCTTCTTTTTTCTTCAAAATCCAATACCTAAATTTTCAATTGATTAAAAACTAATTTAAATTAGTTTATCCGCAGACTCCTCTTCTCCAAAACTCAATCGCGCCTGCAAACTTCACTTCTCCATCTCCACAACCCAATCGCACCTACCCACTCCTCTGTTGTCTGATGGCGGAAGACCATGCAACTTAACACCAATCAAATCGTTCATAATATATTGTGCACGGTTCTTATAGGTGAAGAGAAAAATGACCGGTTTTATTCTCATAAGAAGAAGCTAACGAGGTTATCAATACAATATGTGATTAAAAGTGTGGTTGATTTTTGTGTTCCTTTACAATATACAATTAGATGGTGACATTTTCACTCAATTATTCAACTCATAAATATATTTAAAGCATAAAGTCAAACAGCATGATAATTCTTAACATAAAAATTATTATTTTTTTAATTAAAATATCTTCATGCTACATATTTTAATAATCATATTCTAAAAACTTTATGTTTAAAAAAAATAATTACTTCTATGTGATTTTATTTATCATATAAAATAATAAATAATGATTAATACAATAACTTTTTTAATATTACCATTTTGGAAAAAAAAATCATAAAATCATCTAATTTGTTTGAGTACCTATGACTCAATTATTAAAATATTAAACACTCTAATTAAGTCAATAACTGAAAATCTAAAACATCAATTATTGGCTACTAATTACTCATTAAATGAAACTTTAAATCTTTCACTCAAAACATTGACTCCAATTAAGTTACCAAATTGTATATTCATGTAAAAAATAAAAATATATGTCAAATAGCACACCAAAACTTAATGATAAGTGAGTATTTTTTTGAATAATAAATTTATGGGATGTTTAGTAGAGCAATGGCTAAATGTGCGATTGATATAAAAGTGCGATTACCAAATCGTCAATCGCTAAAAGTCGCTTATAACTGGTTATGAAATTTTCCGATTGAAAAGAAATTTTGTCATAATCTGAGTTTTTAGTTGACTAATCAAACATCACAAATTTTCTCAATTGGCGACGCACATATTGACAATCGGTAATTAGAGGTGTTTAATTAGTCAATCAAACAACCCTTTAAAATCTATTATCAGTCCCAATACTCAATATATATATATATATATATATATATATATATATATATATATATATATATATATATCAAATTAATAAAAACTTTAGTTTAATGGCAATGAATTCAAAATTAGACTTTAGATGACTCAAATTATATTTTCATATTAATTTAATTATTTTATTTAGTATAAATGTATTTTAATATTTATTATTTTTTTATCAAATTATCAAAAATTTTCAGACTAATTTATATGTGAATAGAAAAATAAATCTAATATGATAATATGTCATATCCTTGTCATATATTTGGTCTAAGTATGGGCAAGATAATTAATTTAATTGGTATGATTATCCAATATTTGTGGTTTTGTTTGTATTTCTGTCCAACAATGGCATTGGATCCTGCTATATTATTTTAGGCACACACCAAAATCCCAATGATTAGGAACCTTAATCATCATTGTACTAGGACTTTTTAAACCATGCTAATCAATGTTAACAATTATTAAACGATTGAAACTTTCTAATGGAATAAATAATCTTGCTTGTTGGCTTGGTATGCAAAGTTTGGATTTGAAAAAAAAAATTAAAATACTTTATAATTTAGGGATAATATTAATTCCAATGGATTTTGATTTCTATTGTTTCATTATTAAAAATTTAGACAATAATCATTTTCAAATTAATTTATATTTAAATAATTTTTCTTTTTTTATTAAAAATTCCTTTAAAAATATTATAAATTATCAAGATTTGAACTCCTAATCTCTTGAATATTGAGCTATTAATTAAAACACACATTTTTAATTATTTTAAATTTTCTTATCAATTTTAAATTTTATTTTTTATAAATTTAATTTATAATTAAATTATTTTAATATTCATTAGGATAGCTAATTATTTGAAATGGTTATATTTATTATGAAAATTTTTTTGTCACTTACCTACACTTATTGTATACACCAATCCAATAAAATAAAAACACATAAAGTAAAAAATGAATGCTTTTTCATTATAAAAAAATATCATATTAACTAAAATATCATATTATTAATTAAGTGTATAAGATAAATTCATATATTAAACATAATTTTTCGTTTATTATATTTTTATATTTAAAATATAAATATAAATTTATAATAATTTCAATCATTTATTCAAATAAATTCATGTTACGTGGATCTAGCCTTAAATTCTCAAACATTTCTATATTAGTGTGAATTTAAACCTATTTATAATTATAGTTAGAAATTGTCACATCCAAAAATGTAACTTGTATATTTTTCAATCTATTAACTAAAAATGGTATATATATATATATATATATATATATATATATATATATATATATATATATAAAAATTTATCTATTTTTTTTTAAAACTAGACTATATATATATTAAAAAAAAAAGAAAAGACAGTAAAAAATTTTATA
>CANXYC010418740.1:0-18807 GCA_948193065.1 Aleurites moluccanus | reverse complement strand
AAAATTATATATTTTTATTTTTTATATATTTTTTCGATACTATATTTATCATATTATACAAAATATATATATATATATATATATATATATATATATATATATATATATATATATATATATATATATATATATAGTCATTACAGGCCAAGTATTTGAAAATTTTCTTTTGAATTTGCACCTAAAAACTTATTTAAATACAATTTTTAGAGCTGGACAACTGGCTATACCTAGCTAATTGGATTATTTTTTTGCACCATTTAGCATTTTGCAAACAAATTTAATTAAAAAGATAGTTAACAAGAAAATATTGCTTGTTCTAACCAATCTAAATAATTAGACTGATTCATAACCCATGTTAGATTTTGTTTTGGATCACTATATATATATATAGGTGACAATTTTAAATTTAATTTGGCACTAATTTTGATACCTCACATACTCAGCCAAAGCCTATTAAATCTAATTAATACATTCTTTAAAAGTATATCTTTTGATTATGAAAAAAAAAATTATATAAGATCATTCAAAGATATTGAACTTGGAACTTTCGAGCTACTACAAAAAAGAAGCAATTTCCTAGCAGTTTAAAAAGGAGTGCAATTATAATAAGTATATATAGAATCTAGTGGGTCTAAAAACCATTTTCTGTCCTTTAAAATTAAGAATTAGTTGGCAAGCATACATTAATTATTTATAAAATATTACTATAAGTTCTCAAAGATATATTGAATATTCTTATTTGCATAATGGAGCCAATTGAATAAGTAAAGGCTATAATAAATTAAAAAATTAATTTTAATTTTTTTTTAATTAGAGTGATCCAAATTCACCCAAGTCATCAAAATTTTGATCCTTATATTTTTATATTCAAGCTCCCCACAAATTTTGGAAAATTTTTGGAAAATAATGGGATTCCAACTCATCCAAAAACAGAAAATGCATTTTTGATAAAGGCTAAAGATGACCAAATTTATTAATATCAATTTAGATTATTAATCAATATTAAATTACATGGATATCGAAAAGCATATCAATGCTCCATTTTTTTTGTCTATCAAATTAATATGAAAAAGTACAATGAGCTACAATGGATGAAGTCATTTCCCTTCTCTAATAATTCATTATACCCCACTCAATAATTTTATTAATAATAGATGAAAGGATTTTAGCTTCATATTTTAATTTATATAAAAGCGAAAAAAAATCAATCAGAATAGGTGAGATTGATTATCATTTTAATGAGGGATATACATAAGATATATAGTCAAACTGTGAAACCGAATCTTATCAAGTATTGCTCACTATCATTAATGTATAAGCTAATAGTACCAATTAGCGAATAGAATATACATGGCAATAAAGGTAAAGAGACTAAAGTTGCTCATATATGCAATTCAGAACATGACCACTAGTGCCTTGCCTTGCCTTGCTCACAAGTCATAAACACTTTCCTCCAAAACAAGTGAAAAATCCATATTTTCCTTTTCCTAAATAGCCAAATACATGCGTTTTCTAAGTTGTAACGCATGCATATCCCTTAAATCCAGTACATTTGTCCTATAAAATATAACAAATATTCCTTTTCTCAACCCATAAAATCCTCTCTTTCACACAGACGCACGCCTACTCCAAAAAAGGAGAGAAAAAAAAAAAAAAACAATGGGAGCTGGCGAGCTATGTCCAAAATTAGGCACTGGCCTTTGCACAGGATTATCAAGTTCTTTCAAGAAAATGGAGAAAATCCTGAATGATAAAGTCTCAAAGAGCAAGATTGGTAAATATTTCAAGATTGAAGCAAGAAAGAGTTCTTTTACTAAGGAGCTACGTGCTGCTACTGCTACTTTCCTGACTATGGCATATATTATTACCGTTAACGCCACCATCCTTGCCGATTCTGGCGCCACCTGCTCCGTCGCTGATTGTTCTGCTCCGGTTAACCAAACGGTTAGTCCAGATTGCTTGCTTAAACCCAATGATGGTTACCAAAAATGCCTTGAAAAATCCAAAAGTGACCTTATTGTTGCTACCATTTTGTCATCTATGATTGGGTCATTTGCTATGGGAATTCTTGCCAATTTGCCTTTGGGTTTGGCCCCAGGTATGGGCCCTAATGCTTACTTGGCTTATAATTTGGTGGGTTTTCATGGATCTGGGACCATCTCTTACAAGACTGCAATGGCTGTTGTCTTGGTTGAGGGCTGTGCTTTTCTTGCAATTTCTACTTTTGGGCTCAGATCAAAGCTTGCTAAACTCATACCCCATCCAGTCCGCCTTGCTTGTGCAGCAGGTATTGGGCTTTTTATTGCATTTGTGGGCTTACAGGTCCACCAGGGTGTGGGCCTTGTTGGGCCTGATCCATCGACTTTGGTGACCGTCACAGCTTGCTCGAGTATAAATCCGGCGACCGGAGAGTGCATTGCCGGAAAAATGCATAGTCCAACATTTTGGCTCAGCTCAGTTGGGTTCCTAATCACGTGTTATGGGTTAATGAAGGAAATTAAAGGTAGCATGATATTTGGTATTCTTTTTATCACATTAATTTCATGGATTAGGGGCACTCCTGTTTCATATTTCCCTTATACTCCACTTGGTGAATCAAATTACCAGTATTTCAAGAAAGTGGTAGATTTTCACAAAATCCAATCCACAGCTGGGGCAATTAGTTTCACTAACTTCAATAGAAGTGATGTTTGGGTGGCATTAGTAACCTTGTTATATGTTGATGTGTTAGCCACCACAGGCACATTGTACACCATGGCAGAAATTGGAGGGTTTGTGAATGATAAAGGGAGTTTTGAAGGGGAATACATGGCATACATGGTAGATGCAGGGTCTACAATTGTGGGGTCTACTTTAGGAGTTTCACCAATAGCTACGTATGTAGAATCATCAGCTGGAATTAGAGAAGGTGGTAGAACAGGATTAACTGCAGCAATTATTGGTTTTTATTTTTTCCTGTCATTGTTTTTTACCCCTCTATTGACTAGTGTACCTCCATGGGCAATAGGGCCTTCACTAGTGATAGTTGGGATAATGATGATGAAGGTGGTGAAGGACATAAACTGGGAGGATATGAAAGAGGCAGTGCCTGCTTTTATGACTATGCTTCTTATGCCTCTAACTTATTCCATAGCAAATGGGATCATTGGTGGGATTGGGCTATATATTGCTCTAAATTTGTATGATTATGTTGTGAGTTCAATGAGATGGGTAATGAAGATGAGAAGAATGGTAGTAAAAGAACAAAATCAAGTGTCTGCTACAGCTGGTGTAGATCCTTCAGTTGAAGTTGTTTAAGAATTTAGTTTGTGATTAGTTACTATATAATGTGATATTTAGAACTACAATTTTGTTAAATAGGAGGATTTAAAAGTTAGCAAGTAGTGGAACTAGATGCAAACTTGGTATTATTATATTAGAGATTGGAGAAAGATCAGCAGGCATGCTATATGTTAATGCAGCTTTTCATGGCTGTTTTTACTTTCTCATTTATGTTGTTATTGGTCTAAAATGTCTTTAAGGTAATTATAACCTTGATTATTAGAAGCTCTCCATTTTCATATAGATAGATGTTAAAGGAGAAGTTCTTGATTTATGTAAATTACAGCCTAACTTTAGAGCTGCACCCATTGGACAACTTAACCACCCATGTACCAGAAGCAATTCAATTTATCTTTTTCAACCAACTGAATCTGAGTTATATATATATATATAGCTTATGTTGTTGACAGCGTAATGTTTTTCTTTGTCTATGGTTAGCTCTTAGACAAAGAAGAATAGCTTGAAATGCTAATCTAGATCAGAATAGTTTTATCTTGTTTTCTAGTTCTTTAAACAGTTCTATTTGGGTTCACAAATCAGGTTTTTATCATCCCAACTAAGTATATGATGTTTAATAAAAAAAATTGGGCTGCTTTTGTTTTTATTGATTTACTTTTGTTTTTTAGGGGAAAAAATCAGTTGCATAACTTTTATTTTAGCATAATAAATTAACTTAGAAATTTTAACTGAAGTGAATATCGTCATTATAATATGAGAGTTTTCTTTGAGACCATATATCATATACAAAGCTGCTCACACTCACGAGAAACAAAACCTCTGTTTTTAATGTTCTGAATTTGGCTCTTTCGCCCTGTGCTGTGAGGCCAAGTGTTGCTTTCTTTTGATCTTCTTTGCATTTTGGCTGTGCACTTTGTGCTTGTGTCAGAATTTTCCTTCCCAAAGGACTCCATTGCAGCACAGCAATTGTTTACTATTCATTGGTACGATGTCGTTTAATCAACAAATTGGACTGCTTTTGTGTTTATTGATTTACTTATGTTTTTTCTCATTAATTTTGAAATTGAGGTTTGAAAATTTTTGTCTAAGGATTTGAATATGGATTTTAAAATAAATTTTTGTTCAATATAAATAAATAACCCAATTGACAAAAGCTATGTCCATTCAACATTTAATTGCTACTAGTTTCATAGTGATTTAGGTGGTTGTGTTAGTTGAGCCAATATAAATCAAATAGCCTTAGACCATTCTATCACCCAAACCCAATAATTAAATACTATCTCCATTATTTGATTATTTCAAGGTATTTTTCTATTCTAGCCTCATTCTGAAGATTGATTTGCTGACTTTTTATTCAACAATTCTAATAATTGGATCATTGATTATGTGGTTGCTAAGATTGGCATATTTTATCTGTGAAGAAAAGTAATCCAATCAAACTTTCTCCCTTCTTTATGTATCCAAGGGGAATATGAAAGAGGAAAAATGAAATGTTCTTGTAAATTTCAGTTCCAAGCAACAAGCAAAATATTATTTATTTGTAAATTAAAATACAATCCTCTTTGAATCATTATATTTTTTAGATCATATTATTTATTTGATGACATGACTAATAATAATAATCCCATACAGACTTTATAAATACATATACACAAGTCATGTATGGTATACATTTTTAGATTCATAAAAAAAAGTATAAATTAGTCTGAAAATATTTTTACCACAACCCATGCAGGATTTTTTTTTTTAAGATAGCAAGTCTCAAAATATTAGATTAATTTGTAAAAAATAGGTAGGCTGTCCTCATGATAAGGAGTATAATGAAAGCTCATGAACTACTTTAACCCAGCCCATCAAGGCCCAATATTAATATTAATATAATATTAAAATTTTCTTTTTGGAATAATATACCAGATTAAAACCATAAATAAAATGTTTTTTTTTTTTTTTTTTTTTTTTTGAGAAAACCATAAATAAAATGTTAAAAAAAATGAATTGGTAAAGATGCTGTATCTTTCCCCAAATCCTTTGACCAAAAAAGGATTAGTTTTGATTGGAAGAAGTAAGCACCTACTTTATAGCTGCAAAACAAAAGCAATGAAAGCAGTCCAACAACAGAGTCAATATGTCAATATATCAATCATAACTGTTACAAATAAATTTTTCTGAAAAAAAAACTGTTACAAATAAATTAAAGCAATTGGAAAAAGAAATACAGAAAAAATCAAAATTCAGAACCCAGATTACACTATTTTTGCCTTTACTTCTTTCATGTTCTTTTTTATTTTTTGCACAGTACTGATTCATGTTCTTATAGTGTTTGATGGGTTAATTTATCATGACCCATTTGCCTCATACCCAAGCACACCCCTTCTAGAATCCAAATAACTTTCCTTTTTCTCATTTATTTGTTTCACAAAGGAGAAACTTAGAGGGTGGTGTCCACCAACTCTACCCAAATTCTGCTCTTGTTTTTGTTTTTGTTTTTTTAGACTTTCTTTGATCATCTCTTTCTTTCTATTTCTATTGTTCTTTTCTTGTGCAAAAAAATTGGTTAAATAAGCTTAGAACAAGAGGACAAGGGGGAGAGAGATGATGGATTATTATGAACTTGCTGGGAGGTCCTCTTACCAAGATTCTCTTAAGATTCTTGAGGCTGATATCCATCACGCTAATGTGTTGTGAGTTTTGTTCTTTCTATTTTTGTTTTTGTTTGTGTTTCATCTATATTTGATTGGTGGGTCTGTTTTATGCTCTGCTGTTTAATCTTGGGCCTTGCGGGAATTTGTTTGGCACCTGGGTTTATGCTTTGCGAGGGGTTTTTTTCTTTGTAAATTTTTCCGTTTTGATACTAAAGCGTGTAAATTAATTGGGATTTTGTGAAAGTATATGCTTTTTTTTATGATTTTGATTTTACTAGAATTTTATCTGTGTAAGTCTTGTAGTTAAGGCATTTCTTTAGCTTCACTATGCTATTGGGCAATTATGGAATGTGTATATCTATGACTTGTCTGTAAATCCTTTTAAATTATGTTTTGATAACTTCCAAGCTTTTTTCCCTTTTTCTCTTTATATATATTGTTTATTTGGTAATAACTCTGTATACAAGAAAATATAATTCCTCTCTTCATTCCCGATATTACATTTTGAAGAGCATAAATTATTATCCTTTTCTCTTCCCTATTTTGCTTACTTAAACTACTTTTTAAGCTAACAGTAGTTTGTTGGAATATGATACGAGTAGTTAAGCTAGATTGTGCATAAATTTGCTTGTGGATTGAATTTGAATTACATTTACAGGGCAGCTTCGATACCAAGAAGCAAGGGTGGTTCTTGTCTTCAAATGAAATTGGTTTACAATAACTTGGCACCCATTTATATGCTGTTACTCCAATGGATGGATTCTTCATGTTCGTGTCTACTTTCAAGTTATTTAAACCTTTTCCACATAGTTTTATATCAGGTTAGTCCTCTCTGGCTACTTATGCCTGATGTGAATTTTGATGGTTTATTTTTTCTTTATTTCCTCTTTAGCTCTCTCTCATTAATGAGACTAGAGTTCTCAAAGTTGTTTATGTTGAATAATTCTATTTATCTCTAGGTATGCTCAGATGGGAAACCCAAGATCTCTTCGTGCAGAAGGAAAGCAACCATTAGGGAATTTTATGGTGAGTCAGTTAATGGGATGGGGACATTTTACATGGTTCAAAAGATTGAAACTTTGTCGTTTATTGTTTAATGCAACATCCAATTTCATTCTATTTTTCTCTTATTGGGGAACTATGCAAGAATGCATTTCAAAAAAATTATTTTTTGTTTGCTGGTGTGAAATTTTTTAATAGGAGATATAATATTGCCTGAATCTTCTTGTTTTTACACAATTTGATTTGTTCCTGCATTGATTAACATAAAATTGCAGCTGTTATATTACCATCGCTTCAACGTCTTCATGGCGATTCAATGGAGTTGGACATGATTCTAAAAGATGGTAATTGTATGGAGATGGTTGTTTCGAAGAGACTAGATGAAAGGAAGAAACTTTCAGATATTGACTTAGAGGAGGAGGATGAATGCGGTATCTGCTTGGAGCCTTGCACAAAAATGGTTGTGCCAAGCTGCTGCCACACAATGTGCATCAACTGCTACCGTGACTGGTAAAGGACATAGCTTTTCCTCCTCCTTTTAATTTCTTCAACTGTTAACATTTGATGCTTAATCTTTCTTCTTCAACTGTTACAGGAACACGAGATCAGAATCTTGCCCATTTTGCCGGGGAAGTCTCAAAAGAGTGAATTCAGGTGATTTGTGGGTTCTCACATGCAGCAGTGATGTGGTTGACACCAAAACTGTGTTAAAAGAGGATATGTTACGGTTCTATCTTTATATAAACAGCCTGCCTAAGGATATCCCTGATGCTTTGTTCTTGATGTATTATGAGTACCTAATCTAGCTCAACAGACAAGAAGGTTGATGTACAGAGGAAAATGCTGACCATCGCATGTACATATAGTCTGGTGAGGTTTTCATATTGAAGATTTCATTCCAACTTGATAATTGTTCAGAATAATGTATATGCTTGGTGTAAGATACCAAATTATTACTAATATATCTTAGACTTTTTACAACACAAAATTTTCTTCTTTTTTGATATTGCTTCTTGCATTACAGTGAGAAGCTTATTAATATTGGTGAACCACAGAGTCAAGAGTTGAATGCTTGCAACTTGTTGAATGGTTTTGAGTATGGCATGCTTTTGTAAAGCAGGTCACTGGGATTTGGATGCTTTGAATTGTGAACTCCTGGAAATTCTTTTATGGGAGAACGACTATCAAGGGTTGAACCTTTGACCTCCTATACTACTAGATAGACACTTGACCACTGAGCTAGTGTTTCAACAGCATTAAAACATGCTTTTAGCATTTTTTTTTTTTTCCATAAATAAATGAATTCGAAAATAAGGATAGAAAATGGAATGCTTGTTTTTATATCTGTTATTTTCCCACATCGAATAAGCGTACAAATTGTAAATCACTGTTCAGTTTGCAAAAGAATAAGAATATACATGGGCTAGAAACCTGAATTTGTTTTCCTTTCTGGAGTAGCAAAAGATTTCTCCATATGTTCTTTTCATTTTTAGCAGAATTTTCTCACATGATTGCCTCTGGTATTATGCTCTTTTGAGTTTTGAGTTCTGAGTTCTGAGTGTTTTCACTAACAGAAAGGAAAGTAATTAAGATTTATAAGGTGATATATGAAACACGAGTAGAATGCTTGCTGAAGCCATAAAGAATTTAGAAGCCTCTAAGATCCCTTGTGAAGCTAGATTTTCTATTTTGTCTTGCTGCTCTTTTTTTTTTTTTTTTTTTTCTCTCTCTCTGATGAACAAGGAACTTCATTCTTGAAGATCTGTAGCAGAGATTTTCATAATCACGGAGTTAATTAAGGTTTGGATTGGGTAGAACTTGGAAGAAAAATACTTAGATGGGGTGGGCCCTGACGGAGCCCCAAGTTTGTTGACAAGTCTATTAGTTTTCATAGAGAAGTTATTTTTGAAAGAGTTATTTTTATATAATCTGTAAATGACTTGCCAAAGAGATCAAAGGAGGTAAAAAAAAATGATTTCAGAGATTTCAATTCTAAAAATTTTAATTTAGGAAATTTGGTTTTAAGAATGCAAAAAAAATAAATAAAATAAAAAAAAATAAGTTTTACTTCAATTTTTGGTCTTTGTTTTAGTTTTCTATCATGAATAACAATAAATAAATAAAACCCTATTTGTTTAACTTCTGATATTTGAAATGTCAATTTGTTTTATCTTGTAAATAAAATATATAAATATAAAATTATATAATGGGGAGGGAAAGAGCAATTCAAGACACTAAAACAGATTTAAGGGGGCCATAAATGCAAGCAAGTTATATGCATATGCATTATGCTTCTTTCTTCTTGGTACATATTAAAGAGAAAAATTTATAGTAGTAATAAAATATGGGCCCAGGGTAGACTGGGCCTGAGCCTTGGCCTTGGGTTACATATTTGGGGGAACAGCCACTGTGCCAGGCCCTCTCGCCCCAACAATGTCTGCTCCGCTATTTATGAGATTAACGGGTGAAAATGGAGTATGTTAATGGATATTTGGTAAGAAATTTTGATGTAAATTTTACCAATTGTATCGTGTTCCTATTTCTTGTTAGATAATTAAATAATAATTATTTATAAAATTTTTAATTTAAAATTTTTTAAAAAATCTTTTTTTAAATAAAAATAAATAAATTATTTTTTAATAACATTTAAATAAAAAAATAAATATTAATATTTATTTTTAATAATTATTAAATATATTAACAATTAATAGATAATAATAATTTTATAAAACACTTGAAATAATTAACTATTAAGTAACAATCACTAATTAATAGCCACCTAATATAAAAAGTTAAATCAAACGAAATCTTAACAAAACAATAAAATTATAAATTTGAATCTAATTAAAAAAATAAAATATCTATTTTGAGATAATTTTCAGAATTATAAGATATTAAATTTAAATTTGAGTGAATATTAAATTTATAAGAAAAAAATTAATAAAAATGGCAACAACTTATCAATGAGATGATAATGTATGGATAATAACTACATTTCTAAGCGTCTAGTTTACTGATTTTTTTTAAATAATTAACTACTATTTAGGTATATATAAGGTGAAATTATGAGTAAATTTTTAAATTTTAGGAAAAGTTTATTTTTGATTTGTTAAAATATAAATTATTTATATTGAAAAAAAAATATAAATGAAAAAAATTCATTTATAATAAAAATTTAATAATGATTAACTGTTATCACTTATATGTCCATTAATATTTTTTTATATTTTCAATGTTCGATTTTAACAGCCTTTTTTATGACGAATTCACACTATGTCAAGAGATACGTCTCGAGATTCATGCAAAGGGACTCCAGATTACTCTCACAAATAAGAATGAATATTTATATTTGCAGGTTTCATTCAAAAAAAAAAATGGAATAATTATTTTGATATTATGTTAAATTTTTAATAATTGAACTTTTTAAATGAATTTAGATCTACTATTATCAAAATAATTATAACTATTCATATAGGTAGTTAACATTTATCACTATGCATTAATATTTTTATAAATTTTTAATTTGAAATTTTTAATAAAAATAAATAAATCTATTTCTCAATTTAATATATTTGAAATTATATATATATATATCCAAGATGTGATCTTCGTATACAGATTGCGACCTGCCGAATAAGTAGTTGGGAAGTATTATTGGACTAACTTAAATTGCTGGCAATTCGTGTAGTGAGTTGGCCCTAATTTATGGTAGGAGCCAAAAAAGGATAACTTATGTAGTGAGGCATTAATTAATCATCATTCATCACAAGGCCAGTGAATTGTGAAACCAATAATAATATTATGTAATGATGGGGGTAGCATCATACAACTGAACTCAAAAAACCCAAGTTGAAAAAGCGACGCTATAATTGGACCCAAAAGATATGAAATTAAATAGCTTCTTGATCCCAAAAGTTTTCCCAGAAAAAAAAAAAAAAAAAAAAAGCATATGATTTTGATTGACGTTGGAGAATGATGATTCTAGTGTGTGATTTGTAAGTGTTTTCCATTTCATATAACTTGAAAAGAGACATTTAATTTATATCTTATATTTTATGTACTTATTTTTTTTATAATTTAGTAATTATTAGGTTTTGATTTTCAAAATTTTTTTAAATATTAAAATTGACTTTAGTGCTATTAAATCAAAATTTATTTATTATAAACTTATATCTAATTTATATTAAGATAATACGACATGTAAATAATATATAAATCTTATGAACTCATAAAATAACTTAAAATTATGAAAAAAGAGGAATTCCAAAGACTAACAAAGATTTTGCATAGCATGTATTGTTTGATTGATTGTTACTACCAATTACTCAGCCTTGCACATATAGATCTCCTTGACAATCACTTAACATTATCTCATATCAAAGTCGATCAATGGCGAAAGATTCATCCTTCTTGCAGTTTCCTGCTTACCAAATACCCAAATGGAGGCTGACTATAACTTCCATTAAGAAACATGCCAGTAAGCACCTTATACATAGCTTCGGTAAGGTGAACTCCATCCCAGTTGATGTATTGAGATGGGTTTGGACAAGCACTTGAAGAAGGTGTACCGCATGTAGCAAAAATATTGAAGTTGTATGGTGGGTCTCCTGATCCACAACATGCCTTAAATGGCTCTTTGAATCCGTAACCTCTTGGATTCTTTATAATTGCACGATAAGCATTCCAATAATCAAGATAAGCAATGGTAGCATTAGGAAATTTCCTCCTAAGAACTTGTAATTTGGCTAAGTAAACGGCATTGTGAGTGCTACTTTGATTGTTTACACTCTTTGCACAGCCTATTTCATCTCTGTCATCTTCAGGAGTTAGTGTCATAGAAAGTGGCAAACATCCTGTAGGAGGCAGGCCTTGAACGATAACATATTTCACACCTTTGCTCAACAACGCCTGCAATTTTTTTTATAAAATCAAGCTGAGTAAATAATTAACTAAATAAATGGTATTCGAGTCGCTTCAAAATTGGAAGATTGTGAGTTTGGAATTCTAGTCGGAATCTAATTAAACATAAAAAGGAAAAAGGCTTATCACCTGTAGAAATGAAGTGATGCTACTAATTGCAAGTTCTCGAATGGTGTCACTAGAAATTGTAGATCCAAGAGTATATGCATAATCATTAACACCAATTTCACCAACCCAAATCAATGCATCTTCAAATGCTGCTTTGCATTCAGGACTTGATGAAACTGACCCTTTACACCCCTGTTTTTCCAAGAACTCATTGAACCAAATAATCTGACTTTGGATTGACTGAGGAGTAATATCAAGGCTAAGGTTGTTCTTAACAAAGAATGCATGATTTATAGCTGTGGAGCCACCCACAGCAAAGTTTACCCCATAATTAGCTGCTTTGCCTTTAAGGTAAAGGAATGGTGGCAAGTATGGCAAAGACAGAGTTTCAGCTACAAAATCAATCACTAGCCTTCCATCAGAGTATCGATTTGTGGAATGGTGGAAGAAAGTGCTGCCATATGGAGGATTAGAGACATGGCCAAAGCCACTAGGACCTGACACGGACCTTGTGTTTCCTGTGTCAGTAAAGGAATCACCAAAAGCATAGATTTTCTTGAAAGGGTGTGAATTTTTCTGGGTTATACTAGCAGTGGAAACAAGTATTGAGTAAGAGAAGATGAGCGTGGAAATTAACCTGATTTGGAAAGAGAAAGAGATAAAAGAAGCTGCCATTAGAGAAATGCTAATTTCTAGTATAGCAGCTCCTTCTGTATATATAGCTTTTATATACAAGATTTTTCTATGAATGGGGAAGAGATTTGTCCTTAATTCGTTCTCAAATCTTGGTGGGGCTTTGCCAATCAAAACACTAATTAATAAGCTTTAATTGAATTCGTACATGTAGGTGAAACCATTTGATTATGTGGCTCTTTTCCTGCCAAAGTCCCAATTCATGAATCATGTTCTAACTTCTAAATCATAGCATTCACATTTTATTTGTTGAACCATTTCTTTTTAGTTGGTATTGATTAAGTTTCAAACTATCAATTTCATAATTCTGAAAAAAAGATTCCACGGTTACTGAATAAAAAACTCATATAAGGTTGGCCAATGATTTTAATTTCAATGACATTGCTATTTTACTATTGTCGCATCAAGATTGACCATGGATAGCTTTTATCTTTAGTCTTTTTTTTTTACTGTTATTCAAATACATAATTTTATAATTTTAAATCAAAACTCACTAGAGTTTTTGTTTAGCATTTTTAGTACTGTGTTGATATTAGGAATAACTCTTATATAACCTACACAATTCAGTTAAAATCTTATTATTTATGGTTACGATTTCTCCTTATATAATAATCTAATATAATAATTTTTTATGATTTTTTAAAAATATATTAACTCTCTCTAATAAATATAATAATATACCACTAAACTCTTATATCTAATTTTGTTATTAGTCAATTCTATAATGGTCAATAAAAATAATAAAAAGACAGAAATATCCTTATACTTTATTTTTAATTAATTACATCTTATTTTTATTTTAATTTTTTTTAGGATTAAAAAATATATTTTTATATTTTTTTGACAATTTTAAAAATAAAATAAATAAAAATATTTTTTATTTTCTTTTTTAAAAAATAAAAAATAAAAAATATTTTTTTAAAAAAAAATTGTCAAAAATATGAAAATAAATTTTTTATTTATATTAAAAAATTTAAGAAGAAATAATTTAATTTATTCTTAAATTATTTTTTAAAAATAAAAAATAAAAAATATTTTTTAAAAAATATTTTTATTTATTTTTTATTTTCAAATTTATCAAAAAATATGAAAATAATTTTTTTAACCCTAAAAAATATAATGTAATTAATTAAAAATAAATGGTAAGGATATTTTTATCTTTTTATAGCTCTTATTGACTATTTTATAATTGATTAATAATAAAATTAGATGTAAGGGTGCACCAACAAAATGGTAAAATTAGACGGAATAATATACTAATATAATGAGATATTCGTTAAGGAGGAGTTACTGTATTTTTTAAAAATTCGGAAAACTTAGTGTACTGAGTCATTATATAGAAAGAAATAGTAATTAATCATATTATTCATGTTAGAATTAAAAAACCAACTCTAATTAATACATAACCTTTTTTTTGAAAAAAAATTTACTTGAATTTAGTCCACCACATTAAATTATAGATTATCAATGATGTCAGATATATCAATTAATAATTATCTTATTAATTTATTGCCTAAATTATATATCAGATATATTAAAATAATAATTATCCTATAAGATGAATATAGTAATTTATTATCTAAATCATATAGTGTGTATTATAATTAATACACTAATGGTTTAAAGTATCATTAATTAGTCTATAATTTAATTAGTGAACTAAATTTATCTAATAATTTTTTTTTTATGGTGAAATTAAAAGAAGAAAATAATTATTGCACTTGATAAAAGATGAAGTACCGAACGTTATAGCCAGCAGAAGAATTTGGTGCCACATAAAAATAAATAAAATTAAAAATTTTATAATAAATGGAATCCATGATATAAATGAACAGTGATTTGGAAGGTTGAGAGACTTAAATTTTAATGGTCAAGCAGCTTGGCCTCAAAATTAGTTGTGGTCTTAAATGAGATGTACATGTTTCGTGTTCTCTCTCACTCAATTTAGAAGGAATAGAACATTTTTGAGAAAGGAGAACTTGATAGATAGAACATAGAGTTTCAAATCTCTATGAAATAAAGCAAATGTCTTTTTATCTTTATGCGAGTCAAGATAAGCGAAGTGAAATAATGGTTTGGTCTCTAACTTCCAACCATGAATAAGCAAATCAAATTTATGAAAGTGCATAATTTGGCTTGGTTGAGCAATTATTAGTTGTAGTTATGTTTTTTTTAATATTTAAAATTAAGACATTATTAAGATTCAAATTTTCAATTTATTAAATTATATTATAAAATATTTAACTATTAAATTATTAACTAATTACTATTTGAAAATGTACTAATTTGCTTTTTTCCTTTTAAAATTGTTAATGAGTAAGAGTGAAATCCACCAGAGAGAAAGAAATGGGCCAACTTTTAATGGTACACAAACAATTAAACCAACCCAACTAAATAAACCATGAAACAAACAGGGCCTAAGAGAGGGAACCCACTGGTAACAACTAAGCCGAATCTCAATTCTCTGGGATGTGTTCTCTGATTTCAATTTAATTCCACATAAGGGCATAGATAGTTGGGCCTGAACGACTACGCTAGCCCACTCCACTTTTTTCATAAAAAAAATAAAAATAAAATACCAATTTTAAACAAGTATTTTCGTCAAATTCAATTGACAAAAACCCTCAAATTAAAAAAAAAAAAACCTCCAAGTTTCATTATAAAAAATGTGCATATTTATTTTGTAATTAATTTTAAAATTATTTATAAGTCCAAAAAGTTTTGAGTTTGAGGTAAGTTTTAATAAGAGATATTAAAAAAACAGATAAATAGCATTTGATTTATATGATTTAAGGTTTTCCTAAACGCAATAATTTTTTGTATGGTTTAAGGTCCTTGATTTTGTTGAATAGTTTTTATTGAATTATTTATTTACTTTATAATTTTTATTTATTTGTGTAAGTTAGTGAATGATATATTTGTCTGATGATATTAATTAATTTATTTATTGGAGTTATTTTGTGGCATTTTGAAAGTAATCCTTATGCAATTTTCCAATGGTGTGAAAATTCTAGTTATACCAGTTTCAAGCAGAAATCAATTAGATTAAATATTGTATTTGTTTCAATTTTTTTTTCTTTGTATAATCACTTGTAAATCATTTTTAAATATTTTTTAAGCATGGAAGGAAAGGGAATTCAACATAAATGAGGTTTGAATTATTGTTCTTTCTCTTAGAATTGTTTTAATATTAGTAAAGTGTTTGGATGCGTATTTGATTACTTTTATTGCTTAAAAGGCTTAATGGATTTATTTATTTATTTTTATAATATAAAATAAAATTCAAATGGGAGTGAAAAACAACAATTCAACCCTTTCAATTCAAAGAGATTTTGAAGGGAATTATTGGCAACCTAATAGCCCCATCTCACGAAAAAAAAAAAAAAAAAGTTTTGGTGGTAGGAAAGAAAGTTGGAGGACTCGATTAAAAAAGTGGGTAAATTTCAATAAGTTGCTAATTGAAGCTTGGTTTTGGTATAATAAAGAAAGAAAGAAAGAAAGAAGTCCTGCTTGGTGTTGTCCCTATTGCACCTATAGTGTTGACACAGTGGACACTATATCGGGTTTTATTTGATAGATTTAAGGGTTTATTATTATTTTTTCTATAAAATAATTCAACACATTAAATTTTTTAACTTTTTAAAAATAAAATAATTTTTCTTGATAAATATCAAAATATGTTACTAAATTTTTCTATTCAATTTTATGATTAGTCAATTTTTAGCCAACTCTATAATAATAATAAAAAGATAAAAATATTTTTATCTTTTATTTCTAATTAATTATATTTTATTTTTGCTTTTAAATTTTTTAAGGTTAAAAAATTTATTTTCATATTTTTTAATAAATTTTAAAATAAAAAATAAATAAAATTATTTTTTATTTTTTATTTTAAAAAATAATTTAAGAAAAATTAAATTATTTCTTCTTACATTTTTTAATACAAAAAAAAAATCATTTTCATATTTTTGACAAATTTAAAATAAAAAGTAAAAAATATTTTTAATTTTTTATTTTCAAATTTTTGTTTTTTAAAAAATAAAATAAAAATATTTTTAAAAAATATTTTTATTTTCAAATTTGTCAAAAGTATGAAAATATATTTTTTAATCCTAAAAAATATTTTTTAAAATAAAACTATAATGTAATTAATTAAAATTAAAGAGTTAGGTCATTTATATTTTTTTACTGTTTTTATCGGGTTGATTAACGGTTGATTAACGATAAAATTGGACAAAAGAGTTTGATAGTATATTGTGATATTCGTCAGGAATGAGTTAATATATTTTTAAAAAGTTAAAAAATATTTAGTTTATTAAGTTATTTTACAGAGAAAATAATAATTAACTCAAGATTTAAATCATTAATATATAAAATTCATATAAAATTATAAAAAAATTATATAACATATAAATTATATACATTCATATGACGTAGAAAAAATTCTAACTGACAAAATTCAGTAAATAGTGTATTGTTTAAATTATCTTAAATTATGATTACATAAATAAATGAATCATATAAAATGTAAAATAAATATTAGAGATGATAGGAAGTTAGCAACATACTCATTCTCACATCAAAATAAATTTTGTATAAATATATTTTTATTTTAATTACATATTAATTAATTTTTTTATATATATATATGAAAAATATATTATCATCATATATAATTTCTTTAAAATGAATATATCAATATCAAATAAGGTCTTGACACATATGCCATGATTAATGATTTTTTTTTTTTTTTAAAGTAAAGTTCACAAGAAAAAACGGATTAATTACTATAAAATCTCTATATTTTAGCCAATTAAACTAAAAAATTTATATATTTTTAAAATTATATTAAAAAGTCCATACATTTTAATTCCGTTAAAATTCAAGATATTTCTATTTGAAAATCCGTTAAATTTTTGTAAAAAATTTAAAATACCCCTCATTTTCAATATAATTTTTATTCAAATACTATTACTCTCAGTCATACCAAAATTTTCATTTTCATCACTATTATATCATCACCACCACTACCACTATCACCACTAAATTTAATTATAGTATATAAATCAATTAAATTATAAATTATCCAAAATCAATTAATTGAATAAATTTTAAATTCAAAAATTTCAAACCCAAAAAAATTGCTAACAAATGGGCAACAACATATTTGTTCACAATAAGCTGAAGTAATAATAAATAATTAGTAATATATCTATTAAAGTTGAAGTAAATTGAAGAATTATAGAGAGAAAACAAACAAAACAGAAAACGAAACTAGAACCATAGTCATGATTTCAACAAGAAGAAGTGGATCTCTCTCTTGAAACAATGACATAAAGAGATTTTTATCTTCAGAGTATAAGCCCCATTCACTAAAGCATCAAAAGATCTAAAAAGGAGAGGAACGTGTGGACTCAATCAAAGTTGTACATCAATGCTGCAAGGGAGAATCAAGCGTTTGATCTCAATCTCTCTTTGACACCAATGTTTATCGTCGCAGCTATTAGGAGAGATAGGGTAGAGAAGAGAGGTAAAGGTTCGATGTCGTTTTACATTGAAGAATCATCAGAGACAATAACTTTTGAGAGCAATGGCGACTATAAGAAGGAACTTTTGAATTTATCTGTTTGAATGAGAAAAAAAAAAAAAAAAAGAAATTTTGGGGGAGAGAGATTGATAGTGTCACACCCCAACTCCAGTGGTGCGACAGTCCTAGGGCAAGGGTAGGCTTAAGGCCACCATAAACCCGTAGAACTCACAGATCACTCTACTCATAAATGCCAAGAATATAACATTATATAATTTCCATATTCATACATAATCAAGGGAATTCAATTGCATACTTCTTTATCATTACATATCTTTCTCTTGTTCCTTAATGATCTAAAGAAGACATCTCTTATCAAATAGGAACTAGAGTATCCATAGGATAACATTCACACATCATCATTCTTTCATTCCAAAAGCTAAGTACGGAGGTCTAGAATGTACTCCAATACACATGATATCATAAGATCATTAATAAGTATGCTAAACATCTCAAAAGAATAATTACAATGAAGCTTCTTCGAGAAAATAAGTCAAGAAGCTTGATCTTCTCTGCTAGCTCCCTCACGAGCTAAACTATCACCTGAAATCCACAGAAGAGGAGTGAGCCTTCAAC
>CANXYC010418707.1:0-10019 GCA_948193065.1 Aleurites moluccanus | reverse complement strand
CATATCACACAACTTCACTTTTAGGATTTTAAATTGGGAAAAATTGTTTAATGCATCAATTGATGCAATTAAACAATTTACCCATTCCTTTCATCATCCATTTAAGCTAATTAAACCATAAAATCAATTAAAACATCAACTTATGAAAATTACCTAGAATGGCCAAAATTCCCCTTTGATTTTTCTTCAATTTTTCTTCAACTTTTATGGTTGATTTTGGTAGTTTGATGTTTGTATGGATTTAGTTATTGATTTGGATCACTTTCTCTTCACAAACCAAGCTTAGAAAATCAAAAAAAAAAAAAAAATGAAATGAAAAGGTCACAGCAAGAAATGGGAAAATGGGCAGAAAATTTGACAGAAAAAATTTCTAAGTGTCCTTTATATAGTAAGACAAAATAGTCAAATTACACTTTAGTCCTTCAATTTTCCAAAATTTGGTTTTTGGTTCTTTTTCGCTCGATAATTTATTCTGAAAGTTCCGTAGGGAATTAGAACTAAAAGTGAATGTTTAAACATCATATTTTAATTAATAATATTTAATAAAAATAGTTTCAAAGTCATTCTGAAACTCGGACCGATAAATTTCACTATTCACTGAAAATATTCTTTTGCTCGTTTTGTGAGCGTTCTGTAATATTTTCTCAAATTTTTTTTACTGTATTCACACATGAATATAAATTATCAATTATCCTCAATCCAAATTCAAAAATTCATCCATCGTCCGTTCCGCTATTTTTACGGCGGGGATATCGATACCGACGTTTTCAGAAAATTTTTTCTGCTTTCGCTCTAACTAGTTTTATAAAATTATTATTGGTTATTTCGATGATTTTAATCTATATATTGAGAATTTTATTCACTAAAACCTGTTATGCATTTCTAGGGTATTACATCAATCTTGGACAATCAGCTTTTATGTAACCAAATTTGTTACACTCAAAGTATTTCACTTCATTACCCTTGGACTTGTCATGCTTCTCATATCTTTCAAATGGCTTTTTGTTATTGTTATTTCTAAGAACAAGATTTCTTATTCTTTTGGTGAGCAAGGCCATATCTTCATCTTCTTCCCCTTCATCACTATCAATTAAAGGAGCCTCCTTGGAAGCAGTGAGATCTATCCCTTTATTCTTATCTTTAATTTTGTCTTGAGATAAAGTAATTTCATGTGTAAGAAGTTTTCCCAATAAGTTGTCTGTTGGAAGGGTGCTTAAGTCATTAGCTTCCTCAATTGAAACAACTGTTGTTTTTTAATCTTTCTTGGGTAGAACTCTCAAGATCTTACAATTGAAGTCTTCTTTAGAGTAATTCTTCCCAAGATTCCTCATTTGATTTACAATCACCATTAGATGATTGTACATTTCAGATATCTTCTCATTGGGTAGCATTTGGAATAACTCATATTCATGAGTAAGAATTTGTATATTTTTACCCTTAACTAGATTTGTTCCTTCATGAGAGGTCTCAAGATTTAACACCCTCAAATTTCATTTATATAACCTTGAATATATGTTGTTTAAACATAAATAAATTTAGTTTAGACATTAGAACATCATACTTGCACAATTTGACAAATCGCTAAAAATCGACCCGGTGGATAGGCAAGCACATTAGACGTTTTGATTAATGAACGGGTTTGGAATTTTAAATTTTTAGTATCACCATTAGACTTAAAATCTTGAGAAATATAAGAAATATTGTTTCATAATTGAAATGGGACAAAAAGATAAATAATTATAAGTTTCGGGTTCAAAATACGAATATGAGAAGTGTCGGGGGGAAAACCGAATTAGCTGAAAGTTAATTCATATAAATATGTTATAGTTCTTCATTAAATATAACATTTTCCTCCATCTTCCACAGCCAACCAGCTCAAACTCTCCTCCTCCAAAACTCCACTAATTTCATCTAAACTTCAAGCAAAATCGATAGAAAACTCGGTTAAACTATCGATTAAGCTAGTTTCCATAAAAAATTCCAAGAAATTCAAGCTAGAAATTGATGAAACTCCAAACCTAAATTTTGGCCACTTAAAGAATTCAGGTGATGATGATTTTTTCTTCATTCTTTTGATTCATTTAAGCTATATAAATGATTATAAACATTATTAGATCGATAGATTTCAAGATTGGATCAAAATTGGAGAAAACTTAAAACTAGGTTTATGTTTGAAATGAATTTTCTGTATAGGATTCCATAATTCCAATTACTATTTAAATATGTTATCTAGCATCCATTTAAGGCTAAATATGTGGTAAAATGCATTGTAGTATTGAAGCAAACCGAAGAACACTGCTTTTGCCTGTTATAGGTAAATAGGTATTTTATCGTGTAAACGATCAAACCGTCGATTCTGGTGAGTTATATGTATATTATTATGCATGTTTAAACCTTTCTTTGATCAATTTTAATCCATTTAAATTCCTTCAACTTTTTGGCCAAAGTGTTTCATTTGAGTTTCCTTTGCATTTTTCTTGAATTCAAGCTCTGATTCTGTTGTTTATTAATGTATATAAACCCTGTTTGATAATGCCTTTGTGTTTCTTGCCATTGGGGCTTGAATTGTGAACATTGGCTTTTGATCAATATGTCCCAAAACTATATTTATTTGGTCCTAAAGTGGTGCACAACAAGTGCTTGACAAAATGACCTTTGTTAATTTCCTTAAGAAACCAATTGTTACAAAATTTGCTAAAATGGGTGACTTTCATTGTCACCAGTATAAATGTGTCTTCTTGACATATTTTGAACTTGTATCCTAAATGAATTTTATGGAATTTTACCTATAATATAATGTTCCTTTGTTAATGATAATGATCATATATGTGTTTACTTGCCAAAATAGCTCAAATGAGCTAAAGTTACAGAAATTGAACCTTGTTGATTTTCTTGCCTATTTGGTATTTTATTTGCTATCTTTAGCCTATTCTAATGTTTGTATGACAAAGCCACCTTACTAATGGGGTAGTGGGTAAATACCATCAGTATTATGCATAATGAAATTCTAGTGATACCCTAGCTAGGAAGGGTTATGGTCCTAGCCATAGGGTCTGGTTCACCTTATGTTATTTACATATTATATTGATAATGATATGCGTTTCATGGCCTAATATCTGTTATATATACATGGTTATAATTTCTCCCAGTGCCTATACATCTATACTTGATGTCTAAAATCCATTTCCCTTGATTTAGTCCTTTGATGTGCTATCTATGAGTCAATTGTTAATACTGTTCATTTGTTGTTTCCTACCCAGCTTAATGTATGATAATATATATATTGACTCACTGAGTATGAAAATAATCACCCTTTTAGTGGTTTTATCTTTTCAGGTTAGGAATAGAGCTGGTCCAAGATTTCTTCATCAGTGGATCCAACTTTGTTATAATAATGTAAATATTGAACTTGTATATATTGCTTGTATATATTTTAGATGTTCCATGGATATGTAAATTATTGGGATGACTATACTTAGTATAGTCTATAATATTATTAGTTACTGATATTTAATATATATAAGATGTGTTGAGATCAAATTTGATCATAGATGATGACAGATAGACTGATTATATGGATATAAATATGTCATAGCAGGTGATGTTTACAGGTTATAGAAGAGTTTTATAGGTGTCGATAGCCTTATACTATTCCTATATCCTAGGACCATCATGTTCCAAAATTGGGACGTGACACAAGAGTATCCCAAATTTTCTTTGCTGAAATGCAATTGGAGATTTTGCCATATTCCTTTCTACTCAAAGTACAATATAGATTGTTCATTGCCTTTCGATTCCTCCCATTTGCTTTCTTTTCTGCCGGTGTCCATTCAATTTTTTTGTTTGATGACTTCTATATCATCAACAATTTTTGTAGGAATCGTATAACCTACTTTGGCTATATCCCAAAGATCAATGCCATCAGTATCCATATAGATTTCCATTCTATTTTTCCAATAGGGATAGTCGGTGCTATTGAAGTAAGGTGGTCTCATGGTGGAACCACCTTCAATGATGTTGGTTGCTTGGTTTGCCATATGATATTTGATCAAACATTGTTAAATCTTTAAAATTGTGGATTTAAAGCTCTAATACCAATTCCCTTGGCAACCAAGAGGGGGGGTTGAATTGGTTGTCTTTAAAATTTAATGACAACTTAAAAATAATAAGGAGAAGAAAGAGAAAAAATTCACACAAGGAATTTATAGTGGTTTGGCAAAAATCAGCCTACATCCACTCCTCAAGATCACACTTGAGTATTTCACTAATTTTGATCCTTTTTATAATGTGTTTTACAAATAGGCTCACACAAAACCCTAAAGAATTACAAGAGATGAGAAATAAATTACCCAATTACTTTTATCCAACTCTCAGAAATTAATTATCCTTTAACAACCTTGAAGTTTAACATTTAATTCTCTTTACAATAGAAAACTCAAATATTAAGTTTAAGAACACTTGAATGCTTAAAAGTATGAATTAATGCACTATGAATAGTTGGTAGATTCCTATTAACTTCATATCAACCCATATAAATAGTCTTCAACTTAAAAGAGCCGTTTAGGTGCATTAAATGTGTATTTAATGCAAATCTTTATACTTGCAACGACTATTTTTCTATAAGTTTTTGAATTGTAAAGGCGACTACATAAAGAGTAGCAAGCACTACTAAGTAAGTAGTAGGATCTACTTAACTTATAGGGAACTCGTCTCTTCCTGGAATGAAGAAATTCACGGTCATGACTTTTTATGTAGCGGTAGTGAATTCTTATAAGTAGCGGGCGCTACTTCACATGTAGTAGGCACAACGCTTCTTCCAAATTCTCCAAAATGCTTTTATGTCTTTGAGTTATCTTTATAATGGGCACTACTCCCTATAGCGGGCATTACTCCTTTGCTCCTTTGACCCTTAAGCTTTTGGACCTCTTGGACTTGAAGCTTATGGTCGTGACATGTTTGTAGCGGCTGCTACTTAACTTTAACATATATAGTTGCGGGAACTTATTTAGGTAGTGGGCGCTACAAAGTTAAGTAATGGGGCTATGTGAATTGTAGCGGGCGTTATTGAAATCTTTCAACTAATGTGTCTTATAGATCACTTTGTAGCTGCTGCTACTACTGTGTAGTGGGCGCTGCTTACTAAGTAGTGGGGGCTACTTATCTAGTAGCTGGGCTACTTAAATATGTAGCGGGCACTACATATTAGTAAACAGTAATTTGAAAAAGTGAACCTTAGATATAATCAAACAAACAAGATTATTAGTTTAATTAGTTGTTTGTACCCATCAAAATGAGCATGTTAAAATATTATGGGTCTAACAAGGTTCATACGATTTGGTATAAAGAACATAGGGGCAACTTATCAAAGGATGGCAACATCATTTTCCATGACATGATCCACAAGGAAGTTGAGGTTTATGTAGATGATATGGTGATAAAGTCTGAAACAATAGAAAGACACCTAGAGGCATTAAGAAATTTCTTTTTAAGGCTAATACAATATAACCTGAAGCTAAATCCTGCAAAATATCTATTTGGTGCATCTTCCGGGGTGTTCTTAGGATAAATAGTCAGTAAAAAGGGAATAGAGATCTACCTAGCCAAGTCAAAGGCAATTTTAGAAATGCAGGCTTCAAAAATAGATAAGGAGATTAGGGGTTTTCTTAGACGCTTACAATACATCAGTCGGTTCATTGCCTAATTGTCTAACACATGTGGTCCTTTCTTTAAGCTATTGAAAAAATGAACTCCTAAGCAGTGGAATGATGAATTCTAATAAGCCTTCGACAAGATCAAAGATTATCTGTTGAATCTCCTTATTTTACAACCTCCAAGGCTCAACAAACCTCTGCTATTATATATGTTCGTAACATAATAAGCTATGGGTGCAATGCTCTCTCAGAATACAGTCGATTCCCACAAAGAAAATGTTGTTTACCACTTATGCAAGCATATAATTGTACATGAACTAAAAAACAATCAGATTGAAAAAGTTGTGCCTAGCTCTAGTTTGGGTATGTCACAAATTACAATATTATTGGGGTTCATATACCACGCATGTTATCACTGACAAAAGCCCCTTGAAATTCCTTATAGAGAGGCCGATTCTTGACAACAAAATGGCATGATGTATGGCAGTTCTTGCAGTATTTGATCTAAAGTATGTCTCGAGAAAGGCAATTAAGGGAAGCATCATAGCCGACCAACTAGTTACATATCCCATACCAATTAATGACTCATTTGAACCCGAATTCCTAGATGAAGATGTCATGGAAATAAATCCAGAGGTATGGAAAATGTATTTGATGGTGCAACTAATAACAAAGGTTTTTGAGTTGATATTGTCTTAGTCACGCCATATAGGGATCATTTGCCCATGGCTGTTAAACTTGCTTTTAAGGTAACCAATAATGAAGCCGAGTACGAAGCATGCATATATGGGTTTGAATGCACTGTCAATATAAGAATCAACTGCTTAGAAGTATATGGGGATTCCAGTATGATCGTCTTCCAAGCTTTTACCAAGTGGAAGATAAGGGAGGAATGTTTAATGTCTTACTTTCAGCGAGTGAAAGATCTCGTAGAGAATTTTCATGAGTTATCTTTCCATTACTTGCCTCGAGTTAAAAATCAGTTTTCCGATGCTTTGGCAACTTTGGCTTTCATGATAGACATGATGTGTACTGAGATAGTCCGACCAATGGTCATTGAAGTGCGACAACAACCAAGGTATGACACTAACATATAGATTCAGCTAGCCAATGGGAAACCATGGTTTTGGGATATCTACAATTTCATAAAAACTCAGCAGTATCCAGAAGAGGCATCGAAGACAGACTATAAAACATTAAGACAAATTGCTAGCAGCTTTATCCCAAATGGTGATGTGCTATACAAAAGAGCATGGAATAATATTCACCTTAAATATGAGACAGAGGAATAAGCTTAGCAAATTATGGAATGGGTTCATGGCAGAGAATTAGGACCACACATGAATGGTTTTGCTTTGGCAAGAAAGATTATGAATTTAAGAAACTTTTGGCTGACCATGAATGAGGGTTGTGCTAAGTATGTATAAAAGTGCCATAAATGTCAGATTTTTGCCAAACTACAGAAGAAACCTCTAATTTTACTACAGCCAACTATAACTTCTTGGCCATTTGCAACTTGGGGCATAGATGTCATTGGCCAATTCATCCAAAAATCCTCAAACGGACATGAGTACATATTGGTAGCCATTGACTACTTCACAAAATAGGTGGAAGCAACCTCTTATCAAGTGTTGAATGCTAAGAAGGTAGCACATTTCATTCAGACCAACATAATCTGCTGATATGCATTGCCTTTCGAGGACATAATAGACAATGGATCACATTTCCAAAAGAAATGGTCAATTTGTTCAAGAGGGAAAAGATCCAACATCATAAGTCTTCACCTTATCGTCTACAGACAAATGAGGTAGTTGAAGCAATGAGCAAGAATCTCAAGACTATCTTGCAAAAGATGATTATCAATCACAGGAATTGGCATAAGCATCTTCCATATGCATTATAGCGATATCGAACTTTCATTCACACCTCAACTGGGCAATACCCTATTCCCTAATTTATGGCATTGAAACAGTTCTTCCAATTGAGTTGCAAGTCCAATCTCCCAGGGTTATGCGCGAAAGTCAGCTAGATGAAACATAATGGATTAGAGGATATCATGATCAGCTGAACACCATAGACGAAAAAAGGATGGATGCCTTATATCAGATTCAGGGTTATCAATAGAGGCTTGCTAGACATTTCAATAAAAGGGTGACCGATAGAGGGTTAGAAGAATAAAACTTGGCCTTGAAGGAAATTAGAGATTCAATTCATGATCCAAGGGGAAAATTCTAACCTAACTGTGCTAGTCCATACATACTCAAGAGGATCCTGTCTGGTGGAGGAGTCATACTTATGGATCTGGATGAAAATGAATTATCGAATCCATGTAACCTATATCAGCTAAAAAGATACATTGTATGATGAATTATGTAAACAGAACTACGAGGACCTGATTCTAAAAAAAAAAAAGATTTAATATATAAAAATGTAAATGGAGATACGTAGGCAACCCACTTTAGGTACGGTCAAAGCATAATAAAATCATCATTTTTTCTGACAATGTAAACTGACTCTCGCTCGCTAAGTTGAAAACCTGCAAAAGCTACTCGGGCAAAAATTATATAATACCCTAGAAAGTTATAACATACATGCATGATTTAGTTCTCAGTATGTGATTCAAAAGTCTTGAAATGATGGGAAATAATTTTAGAGACGCAGTTAGAAAACGAATTAGTTACTTTTCTGGAAAGCAGCGGTGTCGGGAACACTGCCGAGAAATTAGCAGTCCGGTCAATAGAAGAATTTCTGAAGTTATCCTGAGGGTTAAAGATCACTACAAAGAATATGTAATTTTGGTAAAAAGAAATAAGTGAAAAATCATTTAGGAACACTGAAAAAGTAATCAATGGTAAAATCGTAAATAAAAGAAAGTTTAAAGTGAATAGTGGAAATTGGTCTGTCGGAGTTACATAATGACTTTGAAACCAATTTTATAAATAAGTATAAATTAAACTAAGCTTATTGACTTCCCACTTTGAAATCCAAATCCTGACAAAATTATCGGAATAGATTATAGAAGAAGTTGGGGTCAAAATGTAATATATGGAAGTTTGAGGATTTAGTTGTAATTTTCCAATTTATTTTTCTGTATAACCATCACTTAGACAAAAATGACTTCATCTTCTTCTTTTGTTCATATAGGTCGAACCATTTCCTTCTCTTCTTCCCTCTCATTTCTTCATTTCCAACAAAATTTCCTTAAGAAAAATTATAGAAAACTTGAGTTTAGGCATTGTTGTTCCATTTCCCATCATTAATTTGCTTGAAAACACAAAGGAATTCAAGGAGTAATTGGAAGAAAGTTTCGGCCCTTCATCCCATTTGAGGTAACCAAGTGTTTTGTTTGATTTTATTGTTTAATTAGATGTTACTAAGATTGAATTTGATGGATTTTTAGTTAGATTGCATCAATTGATGCAATTTGATAGAAATCCCTAAATTGCTAAACCTGATGGAAGTTGGAAGCCTTAGCTATATTAATTAGTATTAGTTTTTGTTAACTGATGTTAGAATATGTCAATTGGAGGTTAATAGGTAACTAATTGATGATTGGTTTGGTGTAGAATTCAAGAATTGGCAAAGGTGTGCCTATTGGCTCATTTGGTAGAATTGGGTGGAATTCAATTTTCCAAAGCTATTTGGAAGTTTAGGTGAGTCTTATATACATCCTTTAACATGCTTA
The DNA here is from genome assembly GCA_948193065.1 of Aleurites moluccanus. Classification (NCBI taxonomy): domain Eukaryota; kingdom Viridiplantae; phylum Streptophyta; class Magnoliopsida; order Malpighiales; family Euphorbiaceae; genus Aleurites; species Aleurites moluccanus. The sequence continues at coordinate 683 of CANXYC010418707.1, read as the reverse complement.
TTATGTTAAAATTGAAATTGGAAACCTTGTATGAAAATTGAGTTTTGGCCGAATGCTTAGTACTATTCACATTCCTATGGTTAAAGTACAGTCGCGTAGTAGAAGCATAGAGGAATGCACCTGGGAGAGTGAGACAGAAATGAGGCATAGATACCCCCACCTTTTTTATGAGACAGGTTATTTATCCACCATATAGCTTTTGAGTAAATTCGGGGACGAATTTATTTATAGGGGGTAGAATATAACACCTCAGCCTAAACTTGACCTAACTCTTAAAGAGGAACTTAGGGGGGAAATTTTTTCTTTCTTTATAACATGTTATTATTATCTATTTATGCATGAAATTGATATTTATGCATGTTATATGACTTGATTTTATGCATAGAAGTGGTTTAAAAGCTGTTAGGACAAAATCGGGAAATTTTGAGTTTTTGGTGAACTGGGGGCAAAATGGTCATTTCACGGCCCCTTCAGATTTTAATGGATTTAACACTATATTTGAAGGTAGAAAAGAATTTAAGGACTTGAAAATGATATTATTTAGTTTATTTGAATAATAGTTGGAGAAATAAATCCGGTTGAAAATGGTTCCCGGCAAGCTGCTCAATTGAGGTTCTTGAGGTGCTTCGGTTGCACTAAGGGTATTTTGGTCTTTTCCTTTGTAATATTGAGTTATAGAGTGT
>CANXYC010418645.1:0-16510 GCA_948193065.1 Aleurites moluccanus | reverse complement strand
CTATGTATAGAGTTCCTTGGTATATAATGTATAGATGTTTGAATAGACTTAAGTAAAATGTTAAAATGATCAAATGATAAATTGATATGATATGGATATGTGTATATTGTACATATATATGATATATGAGCTTGAGATGATATGTACATGTTATATGATGTGTATGAAAATATTGCAGTGCATTTTGAGTTGCAATTGATAAATGGAGGATATAAGGGGATGTATGTAATATTAGGAGAGCATATTCTTATGTTTTACGGATAGCTTAAGTCAGAGTTATAAAGGAAACTCTATCAGTTTTTCTGCAAGAATGTTTGATAATATGATGATTTAAAAAAAAATTATCACCTAAAATGTATTACAGGTTAAGTTATGAATGTAAAAGTTTAAGCATGGGTTCTTCGAGGTACTGGTGGCTTAGGCATTACCTGTACCCTAGGACCGTCACAGTCTAATTTTAGACTATATCTCTAAAGTATAAAATTTAGTAGGGTCTCTCTGCACAAATCCTAATCCAGCTTAGGCTTACATAGTGGTCTATATCTCTCAAAACAGTAAGAATTTAACACAAAATCCTTAAAAAAAATAATCTAGACATGTAAAGATACAACTTTTATGTTTTAAGAATTTTCCAATTCCAACTTTAAGGGTACGAAAACGCAACCCTAATATTCTATCAAATTACAGGAAATTTCGAATTTCTAAGAATTTACTTCTAATCTTATTTTTTTTCACTAATTAAACCTCTAAATTAACATTAAAACTCATTAAATCAAATTATAGAGCCAGTTAAAGATTTTACCTCTTGAAATTCTTTGAAAAATTTCTTTTAACTATCCACAAATTTGATAAAGAAAATGAGCTTTGGAGATGGAGGTATGAAAATTGATGAAGATGGAGAGTAGTTTAAGTGAGTGAGGTGAAGTAAAATTTTAGAGAATTTTATGGAGAAATTTTCAGCTAAGGAAAGAGGAAGAAGAAGATGGTGATAATTTTATCTAATTATTTATTTATAATAATTAATAACCAATTAAAATTTAGGAAAATAAAATTTGAACAAAAAATTGAAAAGAAAATTAATTTAGTCTTGAATATGTCTTTATTATTTTGGATGAAATAAAATAAATTAATTTGGTGGAGATCCCTCCACTTTGCCATCTACCTAGCCCATTTCATTATTTATTTATTTATTTATTTATTTTTAATTATTTTATTTATTGATCAAATTTTGACCAAATTTTCAAAATTTATAAAATTATCATTTTCCTCTTCTTATTCTTCTATCTCTTTTACTTCTCTATTTAAACATTTAAATTTTATCAATTTTACTCAATTTTATTTTCAACTCATCCATTATTCATAAAATTTTAGGTATGTGAAGAAAAATTAGACAAAAAATTGCTTTAGAATTTATTAAAAACCGAATACCGAAGGGTATTCAAACCTAGGTTTTCTAAATTTTCCTATTAAGTTTTTTAATTGATTTAATTAATTAATACTCTTTCTAATTTCATTTAATCATCTAATTATTTTTTTCCACGCTATTAATTTACCCAACTTAGGTTAACCATAATTAATTCTAAGTAATGCAACTTCTAAAATCTATGGAAAAAAATTGACTACCGACACTCATTTTTTATAACTATCTTTAATCGTTTTAAATTTTTAATTAGGATTATTATAAATGCCTGGACACATTATTCACCTTTTCTACTAAAACATCTATTATAACAAAAAATTTCGTTTATACTTCACAATTCAATTCTTTAGATAACTCTAAAATTTGCAGGCAACATATTCAACACATTAAAAAGTAAAATTCTTCAAAAAAATTGGCCCTTTTGGCGCCTTTGAACAAAAAATAAAAAAATCAAAATTTTTCTCAACTAGACCTTATTTATCTTTATAAAAGTTAATTTAAAATTCATTATATAATATATTGTCCCATTGATAGAGAAAGGGGAATCAAGAGTGGTCATGGTTTCCTTTAACCTCCAAAATCTGAAATTTTTTAGTGTAATTTTATAAAAATTATCATATATTGAATATGATCTCCCTTATTAAAAGTGAAATTTTTTCATAAATATATAAAAATAGCTTTAATATATATAGAACTTTAATGTGATTTATGATAAAAAAAAAAAAAATTAATCTCCCTAAAAAATTTTATGGTTATGTCACTGAATTGTGCTGACATCAATAACATAGAAAAATAATCTTAAACTCCAATTTTCACTGCCTAAAAGAAATAGATAAAATTCTAAAATACAAATGATGTACTAAAAATATAAAATATTGAGTTGAAATTTAGTGGAATTGTAGTTTAATATATATTATTTGTATTGTGAAAATTGTTTATCTGAAATGTATATTTGATATCCGAGTTTCCAAAAGAGCCTTTAATAGTGCACCTATAAAGTAAGGATGGACCGACCGGAACTTTCTCTAATGGGGAGTTTTTGACAATTAAGTTAGTATACTGAATTGATTTTAAATAAAGATGATGAATTATTAATGGTAATAAAATGGTATTTAGATGCCTTATTGATTCATAACGTAGTTTTATTTATACTTTTATAATGATGGAGAAGTTATCGAATTTGGTGGATTATGGAGATAGGAGATCTTGGAATATCCCATGATTTGGTTTGTTATAATCGTTTGTAATTAAGGTATATTTGCCTCTATTAGGATTATATAGTTTTGGAGCTTTTGTTATTGACCAAATATCATGGGACTGAAGACTCAGGTAGTCCAATGAAGGGTTCAATAATCTAAGTGGCCTGGTATCATATGTCCCGCACAGGTTTAGATCATTTATGGTGGTGCCTGGTGAGACTATTTGATTTTTTACTTGAGCAAAAAATTAGAGATTTAATTAATCTTATACTTGTCACGTCCCATTTCTAGAATCTGACGGTCTTAGGATATGGATAAATCTAAAAACACTAGATACTCGTAGAACTCACTAACATTTTAACCGTCAATCATTTATACATTAAATCCATTCATTAATATTCAAAATCCATTTATCATTAATTAATCTTACAAAATTTTTGACAAAGTATCCTTTATATTTTTAAAGTAATTTCTAATATGAATAATATTCAAATTCACATTTCAATAATTTTTCAAAAATTTACAACCTACATAAAAATTTATATTCCCAATATTTCACCATCCTTATTACAATCACATTTTAGCGTTATCGTTATCGATATTACTGTTTTTGTCATTATTATTATCATTATCATTTATCACATATAATATCTTATTCCTTTATGTCATTAATTAAGTTCCCAGTAATACCTCTTATCACATCTTAATATCATAATTATTTTCACATGTTAGGCAATTCATGTTCATAAGATAATATATATTCATAAGTTAAACAGAACTATTTATTTTTCGAATTATACTCATGGAGTTTTAGAGTATAAACATACTGACTCCATAAAAATAAAATATACATTGGAGTCTTCAGATGTCCAAAGTATGGAGGAATAAAAATGACTTGAGAATTAGCTCATATTACTGCTTTCCTGAGAAATAATTAAACAACCATGAGTGAGTATTAACATACTCGGTGAGTTAAGTATATATCATTAACATGAGGATTAGGTAAATAATAATAAGATAAATCAATAGAAGTTAAGCAACAATGAATGCGATGAGTAGATATAAGTATATCAAATTTGCACACCAAATGACATTAGGCATATGGAATGGATGGCAATGATAACAATAATAAATAACAATGAAGTAGGAAAAGAGTTTCAATGGAAAATAGTACCAATAATGGTTGGTAAGTATCATATCAGTATTTGGAAGTGACAAATGAAGGGCCAGTAACAGTAACAGTATATCAGTATTAGTGAATTACATAAGGTAGGGCAGACCTTACGACTAGGACAAATCATTTCCTATTTAGGGTAAACAGTATAAAGAGTCTATTGTGCATAATGCTGACAATATTTACCCACTACCCTATCAGTGTGGTAGCTCTGTCAGGTCCATATAGGCAGTAAACTTTAATAACAATTCAAGTATTCATTGGAATCATTTAGGTACAATGAACAATCAATAGGTAACCGGGGCTTGTTTATCAATCGGTGTCAGTGCAGTTCGTTGAACATATGTCAATTTTGTTCTTGGTATCAGGGTGGTTATCAAACAATATACATTAAGGCATATGATTAAACATTTAGTGTGTACTAAATTTAAGATATTATGGTGCAAACCACTTAAACTCAATGTTACACATCAAGTTCTCTGGGTAAAGCAATATAGTAAGCATTTCAATTTTAATAATAATTCAATGGCAAAAGATCAAATTGGGCTTGGTTAATCAAAAGACAATCAATGGCACTAACAATAAGGTATTCAGTCATGAAGGAAAAATGCTCGATTTGAATTCAATAATTCAAGTTATTGATATACATAATGATGTATACATAACTCACATTACTAAACAACTTTACTTATTCACTTCACTTTCTACTTAGAACTTCCACTTTTATCATCTTTGTCATTCGAAGCTACACATCAATTAAGTATTAGAATCAGTATTTATGTACATATCACATACTATTCTTAACTTTAGTTTACTCAATACTCATATATTCCCTAACCTAGGGTTATAGCTTTTATACTTTTACTTGTTTTTCCTCATTCTGGCAGTCTGTGTTCTTCTACCTATAACTCATGCTATACATATTCAATTGCTTTGATTCTTTTTCCCACTTAAACTAAACATTACAAATTCTAACATATTCATATTTCAGACATGTTCAAGTAATACAAATTATATGATGATAGTTAGAATTTAACATCATTGTCAGCCCTGCTGCCCTACATTCCAATCCGGGCAGTCTCTACTAATTTGCATGAATCTCATGAAATACTAATCTAATGACAAAAAATTTTTACAAAAATCTAGATAAGATATAAATAAACACTTTTTATGTTGAACACTTAATCTAATGCAGTCTCTAATATTCAGTAAAATTAAAATACAATAGTATTTTTTAGAAACCCTATATCTGAGTCAGTCTCTATTTTTTACTTAATATCTCTTTCCTCACTTAGAATTTTCCAAATTCCTTTTACTTGAATATAAATATTACATATATCTACAACTTTAATGTTTTAAACTTAAGAAAATTCAGTCATTAAAGTCAAAGAATAATAGGTCCACTTTACTGCTTCTACCAAAGTCCAAATTTTCAAATTCACATATAATCATTATTACCTTTCCTTCTTGTTCTTAATATATAACTTTCAAACAAAACCCTAATTCCTTAATCATAAACATACAAAATTTCATGTCTAATCCAAATCAATGAATTCAATAACCATTCAATTTATAAATATCATTAAACAAGTAAACATCAAGAAACAAAATTTTACATTAAACAAAGTTTCTTTTTCTTCCTTTGTCACCTTTGAAATCTCTCCTTCTCTCCTTTCTTTATTTTTCCTTTTCCTACACAATCTTCACATCATAATCACCTTCTCACCATTATATTAACTTAACTATAGGCTTCTATGGAGAAATCCCACCATAAATTTACCTAAGAGGAAAGGTTTTGGTGAAGAATATTGAAAAAACCACAAAGGAAGATATTGGTGTGTAGGTTTCAGCTAAATGGAAGTTTGGTGTAGGATTTTCTTTTCCAACACTTTAACTCTTATTCTTATACTTATATATATGTATAATAAAAATTTAAATATAAATAGAATAATATTTGATAGAAAACTTGAAAAAATTCTAGAAAAATGAAGATATTTTCCTTTGTAAAATAACAATAACTTAAATAATTTTTTTACCATATTCACTCTTTCATGGCCGGATGGTTTTAATAAAGAAACAGTAATTTGTTTTATCTTTTTTCACTTAAGAAAGCAATAGAAAGAATGAAGATAAGTACATAATTTTTGTTTTCTTGAAAAATTGACAAGTGTAAAAGGTTACATGATTTTTTTTATATCAAATTAACAAGTAAAATTTTTGCCAATTTATCTACCATGGCCAGCCCACATTAGTGAACAAAAGGGAGTTTATTTTAATTTTTAACATATGTAAGAGATGACAAAATTGGTGGATCCCGTTTTCTTTTAATTTGAAAATTTCACTTTTCCTCCCTAAATACCTTAATCCTTTTGTAACACCAAGTCACAACCGAGCCTAGAATAGATAAACATCTTCGGAAAATTTCTGTTAATTTATTAGAAATTATTTTGATGTACTTACATGTGTATTTGATTATTAATTGATTGTTTGAATAAAATAAAATAATAATAATAAATAAAATAAAATAGCCAAATTAGGTTACAAAAAAAAATGATAGGACTTAATTACAAAAGGAAATAAAATTTAGGGATTTAGTTGATATTTTAAAAGGACTCAATTAAAGCAAAAGTGTTAGAGTAGGGAGTGAATGGCACTTTCACTCATCATGATTCAATGGAATAAAGTATTGATGTATTGTAATCCAAGGGATGCATGTGTAGGTTTCAAAGTACACTTTATGAGATTGCATGCACTGGATTGTGTGGAAAAATCCCACTAACTAATAGAATAATCAAAAGAATTATGCATTTCTTCTTCCTACCAAAAGAAAATTGTGTGCAACAAAAGAAAAGAAGAGAAATTTCTCCTTTGCTTTGGCCATTGAAGGAAAATTTAGGTTTGGAGCAAATTTTTAAAGCTTGAGTGGAAATCATCATCAAATGTCTTCCATTTCTTCAAGCTAGGTTCAAATTTCAATTGGGTGAGAATTTAGAGGGATAGAGATTTGGCCACTCTTGGAAATTTAAGGTAGGATGAAAAATTCTAGTTTTTTATGTTTAATTGATACTTTAAATATTGAGTTTAATGATTAAATTAAAGGATTAAACATCTAGTGGGTAGAAATGCATTGTGGCCGAATTGAATAGAAAAATTTGGGGGAAAAATGATTTTGGAATATAATGGTGCAATTGATTATATTATGGTTGTTAAATGAGTTCAAATGATGTTAATTGAATGATTTAATTAATGTTGTACACCAATTTTGGAAGAGGTATTGTAACCAAAATGGGAATAGGGTTAGGTGTGAGGAGTTCTTGTGAATTGTTCCAATTGGGTGTTTAAATTTCAAATTGATATATTGAATTGACTAATTGAATACTTAAAATTAAAGAACAAACACAAATAGAGGAAAACCCCTTTGGCTGAATGCCCTAGATTGGGGAAAATAGGGAATTAACTTGGTTTTGATAAAATTGATTATTTAGATGTTTAATTGGTAGCTTGAATTATTCAATTGTAGGTATAATTGGAAGAATTATTTATGGAAATGGAAAATCCCTTTAAACCAAACCTAATTAGGGCAAAAATGAGGAATTTGATTAGAATATGTGTAATTGAGCTTGAGATTATTGAATTGATGTGTTTAATTGTTGAATTATGAAGTTGAATTGGAAAAATTTAGCTTAGATGGCATATCCCTTTGTAGACCGAAATGCTTTTGATCTAGGGTTAGGGTTTATAAGGTGAATCATGTGTATAATTTGTTAAATGTGTTTAATATGTTTAGTTGATAGGTGTTTGATGTAAATAGGAAGTAATTGGTACACTTGGAATGAGTTTGAATTGAGTTAGGTCTTTATGAACTATGAAGTTTAAAATACTTTGGCATGAAACCTAGGCTTGAACGTAAGCCCAAAATTGATTTAATATGTTAATATATATGTGAATTAATTTGTGGTATAAAGAATATGAGGTTTAAATATTTATAGCCTAAGTTAGGCTTGCAAAAAGTGTAAATTTGTCATTTGAAATGATATATGACCATTGATTAGGTATATGTGTGTATTTGATGTGTATTGTGTGTATATGTGATGATTTGAAGTCTTACGGAGAGTATACATATATAATCAGGCGAGCCTCCCGAGGAAGGGACAAATCGGGCAATCATCGCTGCAGTTAGGGGGTCGTCGGGCTAACTAGGAGCTACGTGCCTTAGCTAAGTTTTAGAAGTAAGTTTTTGTATACAATTATTTTATATATACATCATATGGCATAACATATGCATTTGAATTGATTTGATACATAAAAACCCTAATTTCATTTGAAATGTCTAATTGGCACCTAAAATGACCCTCCGAAATGACCTTAACTGTCATAAACTTTCAACCGATATAATTCGAAACCTAGGAAGTATTTTAACCTGATACCTGGCTCAATCCTTTTCCCTATCTCTAAGCTTCAAATTGATACCAAATAGTCTATCCAAATATGCTAATAATATAGAGAACTAGAAACTACCTAAAAATCCTAAAATGCACCCGTAATCTGACATGCCATTTGCGCTAGCGAAATTGGGCCCCGGCGTGCCTATTTCCTAACTTTGGCCAGCATGCCTATAAGGTACTTATGACATGAAAATGAGTTGTTATATGTAAAACTGAGCTATATTTGTGAACTTATACCCATTATATGAGACTTTTGCATATGATATCATAACAGGGCTACTACGACGGTGTAGTGGGATTTTTCTTCGATCGTGTGCATACTGGTACCTTATTTGACCCTTGCTAAGGAGGGGAGCTATATTCCCTAGTCGTAAGAGTTGATCACTCTTACGTAATTATTTGTTTAGCGCTATTGCGCCATATATATACTTGTTAGCACGATTGTGCATACTTGGCATATTTGGCCCTATTTACTTGTTATATCATATGTGATGTGACTCATACTACATGTTATCATTGTTCACCATACTTTTAACATTTCATATGCCACTCTTATAGTTCATTATTTAGCACCACATGATTCAGTACTATTTGCTCTATCCACTACTATATTGCTCCTAACCTTTTCAGGTTTCGGTTCAGCTTCAACTGTATATAATTTTCATGCATTTTTGTATACAACTTCTTACTGAGTATTTTATACTCACCCCCATGGTTTTAAATCCTTTCAGGTGTCGGTGAGGTCCGAGTTCCACAGGCTACTCTTTCTTCGCCGTGGACATTTTGACATATATATGTAAATATTATAAGTTAATCTTTTATCCAAATTCTGTCTAGTAGCTCCATGGTACTGTAATCCAAAGTATGAGTATCCAGGTTAATATGTATGTATTTATGTATGTGTGTATGATGGTGTAGTTGCTTAGATTTGGTATTAAAGTAGGTATGATATTGTTGATGGTTTATATTGTGAAATTATATGGATGCGTTCAGGATGTGGAGATGGAGTTGAGTTGAGAAATGATATTTGGAAGTGTTTAACTAATAAGTGGCAAGTTGGCATGTTAAAAATATAGAGAAAACTCTGCCGGATTTTCGGCAGAACATTGGCATAATGTATATGTATGATGGCTTAACATGAATGAATTTGCGTGTTATAGGAACTATCAGTATGAATAAGGTTTATGAGCATAAAAAATGAACTTAAATGTAATATGTAGGTATGTAACCTGAATTGAGTGTATGAGTTAATTTGTATTAGGGGTTCATCGAGGTACCGGTAGCCTAAGGCAGATCCCGTATTCTTAGATCGTCGCGGCTCCTAGGTTGGGTCGTGACAATGTGTTACTGGGTTCTAAGGGTGCCGATCTCTATTGGCTTCTCCCGTGCCCTAAGACTGTCGCTGTCCGGGAAACCGGGTCATGACACCTTTACATCTTCATCCTCTTTTAATTTTAATCAACTTCTAATTAGCTCTTTTTTGTTATTAATCATCCAATATTGACTCCCATTTACTTTGTTTTACAGTCTATTGTTGTCTCTATAGTCGCTTACTCTTAAGCCTTTAATCTATATACCGATTTTTTCCTTAACTTTCATTACTTGACTAATAATTTTCTCTTACTCATTTGATTAATTATTATTAACTTAATTCACTTGTGTCTGTCTAATATTTATTATACTGTATATTATGTCTCATTTCATTTCTTTAATTCCTCAAATTTACTTATGTTTTATTCTAGCTTATATAACTATTTTCACAGAACTGTTTTTAGGTTTTCGATTCTTGTCACTTTCTAATCATTACTTTCCAATACTTGATTCACTTAAGTCTAATTGGTTTTTCTTGGGTGTTACAATACTTGGGTGCTCGGCAGTTTAGGCAAAATTTTTGTCGCACTATTTCGAATCTTGTTTATACTGTCTTGCACCTGTCTCCATCTTAATAAAGTGTTTTTACCAAACACAACTTCATTCTCTCCATAATTTTTTCTTTGCTTCCTCTTTTTATCTCTTTACTCATAGCAAAATTGTTTTGCTGCTGATCTTGAATACATGTGCTATTTCCTCCAAATCTTAAGTTTGGTTGGTACGAATAGAGACAATTATTCCCCAACAAACTCGATTATCAATGGTTGATTCTGTCAAACTATTTTACTATATTTTCCATGGATCCATCACATGGGTCACCTTGTGATCAATTATTATAATGTAAATTTGTTGCTTAAATGGTTGGCGTATTTTGTTTTTTCTTGCTTGAATCAGATCATTTGTTTGATTCTTTCTACTGCTCCATTTCAATAGTAAATTTATTCAAATCGATCTAGTTAACTTCATTTTAGATTAGAGTTCCTCCATTTCTTTTAGTTGTGGATATTTCACTGAAATTTAGTAGAATTATATGTCTTTACTTAGATATTTGATTTTCATTTGGTAAAACTATCCAGGTTCTAGATCCTCTATTTGGATCTTTTACTTGATATAACCATCTAGATCTTAGATCCTTTCTTTTGATCTTTATTTAGTTGAACCATTTTAATCTAATATCCTTCATTTGGATCTTTACTGGTAGGACCATCTTTGGTCTCAAATTCTTTGATGATTTTGAGCTACTCTTGTAGAGGCCACAACTTGGTGATAGATTCCTTTATATGAGTCTATTTTTGGTAGAATTGTTATTCTTGATATGTTTTATTTTGGTAGAACTATCATAAGCTATAAGTTTTCTACTTGGTTGAGCAATATTAAATCCCTTATTTGGATCTTATTTTTTATAGGGTAAATCTCTTACTTGGATTTTATTCTTGGTTAATCCATTTTAATCCTCAGAACATTTATTTGGATCTTATTTTTGGTTGGGCTATTATAAGTCTCATATCTCTTCTTATTTTTGGTTGTGCTATTATAAGTCTCAAATCTTTTCATTGGATCTTATTTTTGATATGGTCATTATACGTCTCAGAACTCTTATTTGGATCCTTATTTTTGGTAGGGTCATTATAAGTCTTAGAACTCTTATTTGGATCCTTATTTTTGGTAAGATCATTATAAGTCTTAGATCTCTATTTGGATCTTTATTTCTTGTAGGGTCATTATAAACCAAAGATTTCTTATTTGAATCTTTATTTTTTATTGGGCCATTATAAGTCTCATATCTCTTCTTTGAATCTTATTTTTTGCAGGACCGTTATAATTATCAGATCTCTTATTTGGATCTTATTTTATTTATGGGGCCATTATACCATTATAAGTGACAATCCTAAAATGTATAGGCTATAGTATTACTCCTAAGAGGACGAGGTAGTTGTAGCATTAGTAATAATGACACCCAAGGTCATTATCTACCTTAAAAGGCTTAGTTGGGGTAAATACGATTGAAGTTTATCACGATTTAAAATAATTAAAATGAAAAGAAAAGAAAATCTTAAACGCTTTAATTAAGATTTTGTGATTTGTTGCAAAAAAAAAATTAAAAAGCAATTAAAAAAAGGGCCAAAGAAGTCAGTGACCCAAGGGAGAGGAAGAAAAAGTATGCAATGTAGTGAGCAATGTGAAAGTGAGCAATTTAGTGAGCAATTGAGAGAATTAAAGAAAATAAAATAAAAAGAACAAAAAAATCACAAGAAACAAGTAGCAATTTAGGATTTAAAGTGATATGCATGAATGGAGTCTAGCGTCATTAACTTCTTATCACGTCCCAAATTTGAAACATGATGATCCTAGGATGTGGGAATAATCTATGCTACTAACACCGTATAACCCCTATTATTATGTTTGTTCAATCCTATAATATCACATTATTTCATACCCATATTATATCATTTAATTTCCAATCCTTTCATATATCTAACACACACACACACACACACACACACACACATATAAAACATTCCATTGTCTAATATTACATAATCAGTTATGATACTATTACAAATCTTTCTAATATTACCATGGAGCAGTCTATAGTACAAAATAGATAATAACATAATATGTGAAAAGAACTGTACATGAATAAATCAGATCCCAACTAAGGAAGAAAGAAGCCTTTGGAATCACTTCTAAGTTACTCTTGACCTAAAAAATATTAAACAACTAAAATATGAGTATAGAATACTTAGTGAGTCATAATTATATCATTATATAATGAGGCTAGGGTAGTCCAATAGGAAAGTCCCACCAATGAGCACCAAAAGTTTAAAAGTATAGATATACAATAATAGGGTCAAAGAATAACAATAAGAGGGCAAAATAATCCAATCCAGTCATTTAATGATCAATCACATGGTAAAGAGAATAAATAATAAAATATGACAGATAATGGGCTTGTAAATATATAATAAATTGCTATAGTCTGGTAGCATATCCAATCCAATCCAATGTGTATAACATAAGATTGAGTAGACCTTATGGTTAGGACAATAACCTCTTCCTAGCATGGGTCCCAATATAAGTATAGTACATTATGCACAATACCGATGGTATTTATCCACTAGCCCATCAAAAGGTAGCTCTATCATTTAGGCACATAAGGAAACAATAGAAATTCAATATGGAAACCAGTAAGAAATGGAATTATAGGAAACAATATCCATCAATCAAGTAACTAATAAGTTTGTTATAATTACAATGAACAAGTAAGGAAACAGTAAACAAGTAAACATGTAATTATAGTAATGAAGATAATTTAACAATGAACCAAGATAAGGCTTATATAATAGGAATGCTAATGTAGCAAATCTACACTGATAAAATAGGTACTGAATTGCTCTGACGAAATTAATACTCAATGACGATGGAGAAATTGATACTCAACAGCACTGGCGAAATAAATACTCATTGGTGGCAAACCAAATGCTCATTTAGGCATTTCATCAAATATATGGTAGGCATAATTTCAAAGGCATTTTGTTAGGGTTTATGGATAGTTTCAAGAAAATCAATTGTTAGACCTTTAGTATTCTAACATGCTCATTTGGATGGGTACAAACAACTAATTAATCAACTAATGTTGTTTGTTTGATTATATGCAAGGTTTACTTTTCAAATTGCAGATTGCTGGTTTGTAGCGTTCGCTACAAATTTAAGTAGCTCCCGCTACTTATGGATAATGAAGGAAAAATCTGAGAAACTGGATAAGTAGCCCCCGCTAATTATTAAGTAACTCCTGCTATGAAGTAGTAGCAACCGCTACAAAGTGTCACGTCCCGATTTCGGAACATGACGGTCCTAAAATGCAGGAGATGCCAGAGGCGACCGACACCCATAGAACCCAGTATCACATTCTATAATCATTTACTATCATATTATTAATTAAATAATTAATTATCATCCATTATGTTATTTGTCACTCTGTATTCTGTCATTCTGTAAACTATTGTGCTATTGTCTGTAATTATCACATACTATATTAATAATTAAACTCTATATAATATTATATATTCACATATATAGTTTAACTATGCCATATACAAAACCCTTGGAGTAACTAATATTAATACACAAATATAGTGCCATAAATATTTACACTGTCAGAATAATCCCCAACAATCCACAGAGAAATAATAGTCGGGATTCTGCCACCTATTTTGCACCTATATAGGAGAAACAACTGAAAGAATGAGTATTAAATACTCAGTGAATCTAATATGCATCACATAATAGAAAATAATAGGTAATCAATAATCAGTAGGTAAATAAACAATAAAATTAGGGTTTGCACATCGGATTACAAAAAGAGATAAATATAACAAAAACAATGGTTAGGAGTCCATGAATAAGTCAACAAGTGTCATATTATGTAGATAAGACAATTACTGGGCCATGAACACGTATATCATATATCAATCTCATATCAATGTACATAAGACTGATCAGGTCTTATGGCTAGGACCGATAACCCTTCCCGGCTAGGACCGATAACCTTTCCCAGCTAGGGTACCATGTAAATCAATGTGCACATTGTCAACGGTATTTACCCGCTACCCTGTCGGTGAGGAAGCTCTGTCAAATCAACATGGAAAACAATATAGGCATATAAATAAATCAATGGATATTAATAGATAGAAATGGTCTCATCAATAAGCAATAGCTTTCGAATCAATCAAACGAGACAGTAATTGAACAATGTATAAGCATGGAAAGGTACATAAATAATGACAATAGGTATAGCAATTAACAATGAGTTGGAACACAAGTTGGTCATCCAATGTCAAATAGTTGGCATAATTGGCTAGCCAATGTTGATGGCGACAATGACATTCAAATGGTAGGCCTGTGGATGAAGTAAGTGATAGGCCTATGGAAAATCAACTAGGCATTTCATCGAACACATGGTGTGTATGTAATATCTGCCATTTTATAGTGTTTTTATTAATTTTATATTTGGAGAATTAATTAATTTCAAATGAGAATGTTTGAGAATTTCAGAAAATTTTTTATCTTTGCAGTTTTAGAATTTTGTGTGATTAATTCTATGATCTTAAAGACATAATTTGGTAAAGTGTAAAACATGAAAGTTGTGATTTTATGTCTTAACTATAATTCTGTAAATTTTCTTGACAAAATTCTATGTGAATGTTTACTTATGTCTATTTGACCAAGACTGGTCAGGTTGAGTATTCCTACAGGAACTTAGTGTCTGTTTGAATTTACTGGGAATGACTGAGATAGAATTAGCTCAAGGTGTGAACATTTAAAATATTCCTTTGTGTGTTATGATGATGAATGTAAAATTTTAGAATTGTTGGATAAGTATATCTAAGTAGAGAGTGGTTTTTCTCAGTACTATTCGAAGAGATTCTAAGGCAGTAAGTCTGGGTGACATTTGGAGAGTCACCACAGTCTATGTGTTAGTCTTTATGATTTGAAATTTTGATATGTTGAGCCCCTGTATGTCTATTTTAAGTGGCAAGAAGAATTAGTAAGTTTGGATGTTTGTAGTTCTTTTGCGAGCTGGTTAAGTCTAGGTTGCCGAGGAAGAGTTTCAACTTAGCAGAGTATTGGTGTGGTGAGCTGGCAAAATGCAAAGTGGCATTTTGCGAGCCTGCAATGCAAAGAGGTGAAGAAGCAAAGAAGCAAAGAGGCGAAGAGGCATTGCCGAGGTGGCATTTGCGAGGAAGAGTTCGCAAGGAAGAATTCGAGAAGAGGTCGCGAGGAGAGTCTGGCGAAGCAGTAAATACGAAGTGGGAATGGCGAGCTGGCTTAGGCGAGGTAGCTTTGCCGAAGCTAATTGGCAAGCTGGCAAGCATATTTCTGGGCCGTGGCCTATTTAACCCCCAGCACCCCCAATAGCATTTCACGATTGTTTCCTTCCTTCTTCCTTTGATAAATTCAGTCTCTTCCCAGAGTTAAGTCTCATTTTATTTTCTAAGGCATTAATACTCAAATTAATGCTTTAGACTTCTAGATTATTCTGTATTAAGGCAGAAATCATCAGATTGGAGTAAGAATCTCAAGAATTTCAGTGTAGAGGAAAATAAGGTAAATTTTCTTCTTAAGCTATTTTCTTTAGAATTATGTGAGTCTATAGGTTAGGATAATTAATATTGGGTACATAGAATTTATTGCAAGTAATCTGAAGTCATTTATGGTAATTAATGAGAGAGAAATCAGAATGTTGAGGCTGTCATGAATAGTAACATGAACAGTAACTCCGAAAATTAAATGCAGATTTTCTTAAAGAGATAAATAAAAATTGTTATTGGGAATTAAGAATAGAGACTCTAAGATAATTAATTATTTGGAAATCATGATAAATATTATTGATTTGGAGAAAACCCTAATTTTGTATATTTGGGAAAATTTCTTAGGAGAAGAAAATCAAATTAATTGAAGAGTTAGAGTTGGAATTTGCTAAAGGAAATTTCAAGAGAAATTGTATTAAGGTAAGTATGAACATCTTATTTGATTATCATTCTTTGAACTTAATATGATCAAGTATTCTCATATTTGTTTACCCATTTGTACATACATATACTTGTATAATGTTATAATGTGAATGACTTGATCAATTTTCTTAGATCAAGTTCATATACTTCTTGTTTGTAAACCCGATTTGAATGATGATAAATAATGATGGTCTTGCGACCAATATGTTTTCTATGAGATTGAAACCCCATGACCCATGGATAGAATGCTCTTCCCAATGAGAGTAAATTCATTGGTCCATTGTGCACTTTGGGAGCCCAGCTGATAGGGTTTTTATTAGTGTTCCACCTAGAGGGGGCCATGAGCTCTAGGCGCATGCCTGGCAAAGCATGTGTGTACGTTAAGG
>CANXYC010418619.1:0-13544 GCA_948193065.1 Aleurites moluccanus | reverse complement strand
CCTTTAAACCATTTCTATGCCTAGAACTAATTCAAATAACATGCATAAATATATATAAGCATAACAATATAAAGAAATAAAAAATCTCCCCCCAAAGATCTCTATATGGATTTGGTTCAGGCTAAGCTGAGGTGTTACAATGATTTTCACTTCTTTATTTTTACTAAAATTACACATGCATTATGGTGATCTTTTACCCCAAGGTCAATTTCAAAAATTCTTCTGTTGATCGGACTGCTAATTTCTAGGCAGTGTTCTCGACACCGCCACTTTCCGGAAAAGTAACAAGTTCGCTTTCTAACTGTATCTCTAAAATTATTTCCCATCATTTCAAGATTAATGAACCATATACTGAGAATTAAATCATGCATGTGAGTTAGGAATTTAAAGAGTATTACAACCTTAGCCAATGCCATTGTTGCCAGCAATATTGGCTAGCCAATAGCACTAATGTATATGGCATTGTATGACCTTATGTCAATGAACCTTTATCTTATAATTGTTATTGTTGTAACACCTGCTATTACTTACTGTACCGATACCTGCTATTTTGATAACACAGTGTCACGATCCGTTCTCAGGACAGGGCGGTCCTAGGATGCGGGAGATGTCAGAGGCGACCAGCACCCGTAGAATCCAGTATCATATGCAATCATCTATTACTATCAATTTATTATTCAGTTACTTAATTACTATTCATTCTGTCAATCTATAATCCATCTGTAAATTATACTGCAATTGGCTGTAGTATTCATCGTATCATATCATATCATTAATTATACTCCAATATAATCCATACATATATGTTCATAAACTAACTATACCATACATAACCCATGGAGCAGCTAGGATATGAACATATAAAAATAATACAGTGTTTATATAATTACACTGATATAAAATACTGCAGAATCCACAGAGAGTCAAAATACTAGGATATCTGCCTCCTACTTTGCATCTGGAGATGGGAAACAATAAGAGGGTGAGTATATAAGATACTCAGTGAATCTAATATGCATCGACCAATAAATATAAAATGGAATATCAATAAAAAATAGGCAGATGAAATAAATAAATCAATATGCTCAAGAGATAACAGGATACAAAATCAAGTATAGAAGATGACAGTAAAGTCAATACTCATATCTAATGAAGGTGTATCACATGGACAAGACAAATATAGGGCCATGAAACGCATATAAGATATGTCAAACACATATCAATCTCATATCAATAAACATAAGATTGATAAAATCTTATGGCTAGGACTGATAACCCTTCTCAGCTAGGGCATAATAATACAGTGTGCACAATGCCGACAGTATGTACCCACTACCCTGTCGGGGACGCAGCTTTATCAAATCACATAAAAAATAATAGAAATAAGAAACGAGTCAATAGATACCATTGCACAATAATGGAATCGCCAAGTATCAATAATTCATCATCAATCAATTCAAGAAGCAATAGAACTAAAGGAATAGCAATAATAAGTGATTATACAATGACCAAGGGTTTGGTAACCAACAATGGGATATAACATAAGTTGGTCATATATGAACAAAAAGTTGACGCAATTGGTATGCCATTAATGCTAGAGACGATGACATTCAAATGGTTGGCCTATGGATTTTGAGCTAGACATTTTGACAAACATTTGGTGGGTAACTTTGGATGGAAAATTTGACAAGGTTTGGGTGCAACTCCAATATTGCCCCAAATATCAACAAACATTATAGGCAATTCCATAGGCATAAACAACATCAAAAGGATCAAATTGGCTTCCAAAACTAAAGGAAAAACAAGACAAAATCCAAGGCAAAAACGTCACTTTAGGTTTCGGCCAAAATGGCAGTTTTGGAGATGAATTCCAAACTTCAATTTAACACTTTAGGCATGATAAAGGATGCATAAAAGACTTACCTAGCACACCAAACAAGCCACCAAAATTGATTTGCCTCCAATTTCTTCAAAGTAGGCAAAAATGGCAAACTTCCTCAATTGGATTTTCTACATCAAACCAACCATAAATAATCCATCAATTTACTTCCAATTAACATATTCTAAACTCAATTAACATAATCTAATCCAATTTCACATAGCTAGTTCATACAACTTAGGTTAGGGTTTGAAAAATTGGGGAAAATGCTATATGTATCAATTGATGCAATTAAACACATTACCAAAACTAATTAATATCTATTACACCTAAATCAACCATAAAATCAAACAAAGCAATAATTTACCTCAAATGGATGCTTGGGAAAAAATTTCAAGATGATTGTTCTTGAAAATTTTTTATTCTCCAAGGTAGAAAATGGATGGAAGATGGAAGATATATACTTTGCTTCAAGTTAGCATTGATTTTCCTTAAGAAAATTGAAAGAAAAATGATGGGAGAGGGGAAAAATTTCAGCCAAAATGGGGAAGAAGATGAAGAAAATTTTCTAAGTGTGGCTTATATACTAAGTCACAATTGACTAATTTCATTTTGGTCCTTAAACTTTCCTAAAATTATACTTTTGCCAAATTTCCTTATGTAATTTATTCTGATGATTCTGTTGGGATTTGGATTTCAAAGTAAAGATTCAAACATCTTATTTTTATTTATACTTTATTATAAAAATATTATTATAAAAATAGTTTCAGAGCCGTTCTGAAACTCAAACAGTCCAAATTCCACTATACCCCCAAAGTTCTATTCATTTAGGGTTTTGCCATCGCTTACTTTTCCAGTATTCCTAAACATTTTCACCTCTTTCTGTTTACCATAACTACACAAGCATATATGTGATTCTTTACCCGTAGTCAGAATCAGAAATTCGTTTGTCGACCAGACTGCTATTTTCTCAGCAGTGATATCGACACCGACGTTTTCCGGAAAAGTATTTCGTTTGCATTCTAACTGAGTCTCTAAAATTATTTTTAGTCATTTTGATAATTTCAAACCAAATACTGAGAACTTTAATCATATAATTATGGTAGACTTTTCTAGGATATTACATTCTACCCTTCTTCAAATAAATTTAACCTCGAATTTAAATTAACACATACCTCAATGTTGGAACAGGAATGGATATTTATCGTTCATATCCTGCTCACTTTCCCATGTGCACTCCTCCATCGACTGATTCCTCCATAGCACTTTAACCATTGGGATTTCTTTGTTTCTCAGTTGCCTAACTTGTCGATCTACAATCTCCACTAGTAGCTCCTCAAATGACAAGTCTTCATTAACCCCAATATCTTGTACCTCCAATACATGTGATGGATCAAATACATATTTCCTCAGTATAGAAATATGGAACACCGAATGAACATGGCTTAAATTAGGTGGAAGAGCCAATCTGTAAGCCACATTGCTAATCTTCTCAAGTATCTCAAATGGGCCTATAAATCTTGGTGATAGCTTCTCTTTCTTCCCAAATCTCATAAAACCTCTCATTGGTGAGATTTTAAGAAAGACATGGTCACCAACTGCAAAATGAACATCCTTCCGCTTTGGATTGGCATAACTCTTCTTTCTGCTAAAAGTGATCTTCATCCGTTCCTTAATGATAGACACCTTTTCCATCGTCTCCTTAATCAACTTTTTTCCCTCTAACTGTTTCTCCCCTGGTTCCACCCAACACACTGGAGATCTGCATTTCCTACCATACAGTGCTTCATAAAGAGCCATTATGATAGAAGAATGGTAACTGTTGTTGTAACAAAATTGAATCAGTGGCAAATATTGATCCCAGTTACCTTTAAAATCCAAGACATATAATCTCAACATATCCTCCAAAATCTGGATAGTCCTCTATGACTGTCCATTGGTCTGTGGATGGAAAGTTGTACTAAACCGTAATTGGGTACCCATATCCTCCTGGAACTTCTGACAAAATCGAGAAGTAAATTGCATACTCCTATCCGATATGATCATCAGTGGCACTCTATGAAGCCGTACAATCTTGTCCATATATAATTGTGCATACTGAGCTGCAGAGTAACTAGTCTTCACTTTTAGGAAATGAGCAGACTTTGTCAATCAATCTATAATAACCTATATGGAGTCATAACCCCGTGTAGTCCTCGGTAACCGACTATAAAATCCATAGTAATCTGCTCTCATTTCCACTATGGCAACTCAATCTCCTGAAGCAAGCTAGATGGCTTCTGATGCTCAAACTTAACCTACTGACAAGCTAAGCATGTAGAGACAAACCAAGCTACATCCCTCTTCATACCAGGCCACCAATACACATCCCTCTGATCATGGTACGTCTTGGTAATTCCAGGATGTACACTATATGATGAATAGTGAGCTTCTCTCATAATCTGATCTCGTAGGCCATCAATGTCGGGTACACATATTCGCTTCCCACACTTCAGTACATCATTCTCTACTATGAACTATGTTGCCTTACTATTCAGAACATCACTCTTCAGCTTTAGTAGGTATGGATCCCTATCCTATGCCACCTTAATATCATCAATCAATAGTGGCTTAACCTAAAATTGGGCTATCAGAGCCTGGTTTCGATCCTGGGATCCCTCTTCCATTTGTCAACCATTTCTCCCCTCTTCCATTTGTCAACCATTTCTCCCCTTTCCATTTGTCAACCATTTCTTACTCGGAAACTCAAAGGAAATCAAGAATAATTGGAAAGGGAATTTCGGTAAGATCATCACCTAGAGGTAACTTGAAGTTTTCTTTGATTAATTAGGTTAAATAAGTATTATTGGTGTTGAATTAGATGGGTTTGATGTTCAATTGACGCATTTAGTGGAAAATTCCTAAATTTCCAAACCCTAATTGGAGTTGTTTTGTGTCAAACCCTAGATTAATGTTTCTTAATGTCTAATTAGGCTAAATAATGTTAATTAGATGTATTTGGAAGCTAGATTGATGGTTGTTTTGATGTAGAAAACAAGAAAGACAAAGATTTCCCTATTTGCCTCCATTAAAGGAATTGGTGGAAAATAAATTTTCCTTGGCAATTTGAAGTGTAGGTGAGTTTAATATGCATCATTTAACATGTCTATAGCATTGAAATATGAATTGGAAACCATCCTTGAAAACCTCTTATTGGTTGAATGCAAAAGAATTATTCACCCTTTTGAATTTTGCTTGTTTTTCTTCTTGTTTCATAAGCATATTTGATCCTTTATTTGATGTTATTTGTTGGATATCCAATGCCTATTATTTTGCCTACATTGTGAGTTGTTTGTTTGATATTGGGGTTGTCACGACCCGTTTCCGGATCGCGATGGTCCTAGGGCACGGGAGATGCCAATGGCGACCGGCA
This sequence comes from Aleurites moluccanus, assembly GCA_948193065.1. Taxonomy (NCBI): domain Eukaryota; kingdom Viridiplantae; phylum Streptophyta; class Magnoliopsida; order Malpighiales; family Euphorbiaceae; genus Aleurites; species Aleurites moluccanus. The sequence continues at coordinate 8,253 of CANXYC010418619.1, read as the reverse complement.
CCCGTAGAACCCAGTATCACATGCACAATCTATAAACCACAATATATTATCCATTTTAGTTAGTTACCATCCATTCTGTTATTCTGTAATTTATTTTGTAATTTACTGCAAATGATTGTAACAATCCATATATCATATCATATATCATCATATAACTCATAATATTATCATAAACATATATATATGTTCATTTCTTAGCTAACCCATACACCCATGGAGTAGCTAGATTATAAACATCAAAATAATAATACAAAATATCATAATATATACATTAGTAATGCTAGCAAAAATCCCTGGATGACAGATGACAGGATTCTGCACTCTACTCCTCTCCTGAAATGGGTAAACAAAGAAAAGGTGAGTATAAAAGATACTCAGTGAATCTATATGCATCATCAATAAACAGTAGGTAAATAATGGGGTAAGAATACCAATAGGTCAGATAACAGTAAACAGAATCAATATCAGGTTACAAAATAGCCAAAGAATAAAGTATAGGCTCAGTATCATATGGAAAGACAAATAGAGGGATGGACTGTATGGAATCATTCAATCTCTAGTAATTAGTATGGACCATATGTGAACATATAGTCTCCAGTAGCATATCAATCAATGAGCATAAGACTGATCAGGTCTTATGGTCAGGACCATAACCCCTCCTAGCTAGTGCACCAATAATACAATGTGCACATCGCCGACAGTATTTTCCCATTACCCTGTCGGGTCAGTACCTCTGTCAAGCCACATTAGGATTAATACAAAGTAACAATATATCAATGGATACCATTATGCAACAATGATATCCTCCATATCAATAAGCTCAATATCAATCAATTAATTATCAATAAGATCAATGGCATTGCTATAGGTAACATATAATCAATGACAACTGGTTTGGCAATCAAGAAAGACATGGAATAAAAGTTAGCTCGGCGACGAAAAACGGTAGGCCAATTGGCATGCCAACGTCACTGGCGACAATGGCATTCAAATAGTAGGCCTATGGAATACAAATAATAGGCCAAAGACAAAATGAACTAGGCATTTCATCAAACACATAGTGGGCATACAATGGCAAGCCAATAGGTTAGGTTTAGGTGCAAAATTGACTTGCCCAATTCAACTAATAACAAGCTACATTGGAAATAATCACATTGGCATCAAAGAAAAAATATTAAACAACATCAAAATGGCTCAAATTGGCTATGGAAAACAAGGCAAAAACCAAACAAAATCAAAGGGCATGAATAGTTAAGTAGGTTCGGCCAAAACTCAACATTCATAAAAGGTTTCTAAATTCAATTTGAATATAAATGGCATGTTATTAGATACAAAATAGACTCACCTAAGCTTTCAAATAGCTTTGGACAATATCTTTCCACCCAAAACCACCAATGGAGCCAATAGGCACACCTTTGTCACCAATTGAGTTCTACATCAAATCAATCATCAATTAGTTACCTATTCACATTCAATTAACATATTCTAACATCAATTAACATAATCTAACACTAAATCACTAAACCCTTTCTTATAACTTCAATTTAGTTAGGAAAATTGGGCATTTCTATCAATTGGCATCAATTGATGTAATATAACTAAAAACCCATCTAATTCAACCTAAATAACATCTAATTAAACCATAAAACTAAATAAATTAACTTCTTACCAAAAATGAGTGAAGTGGCTGAATTCCTCTCTTCCAAATTCCTTGATTTTCTTCAACTTTCCAAGCAATCTAATGGAAGAAAAAGATAAAACAAAGGTTAAACTCAAATTTGCTATGAATTTTTCTAAGGAAACTTTGTGAGAAATAAAGAAAAATGGAGGAAGAAAAGGTGGGATATGGTTCGGTTATGAAGAAGAAGAAGAACAAGAAGAAGATGACAGCTTTTGGTTAAGTGTTAAATAAATAGAAAAATCAATTTGGCAAATTACAACTAACTCCAACTTCCATATATCACACTTTGGTCCAAATTATTCTATAATTTATTTTGTCCATTCTGCTAGGATTTAGAATTCAAAGTGGGGAATAAATAAGTTTATTTTAATTTATACTTATTTATAAAAATAGTTTCATAGTCATTTTGTAACTTCGACGGACCAATTTTCACTATTCACCTTAAACTTCCTTTTATTTATGATTTTGCCATTGGTTACTTTTTCAGTGTTCCTAAATGATTTTCACTTCTTTCTTTTTACCAAAATTACACATGCATTATAGGGATCTTTTACCTCCTGGTTAACTTCATAAATTCTTCTGTTGACCGGATTGCTAGTTTCTCGGCAGTGTTCCCGACATCGCCAATTTCTGGAAAAGTAACTAGTTCGCTTTCAAACTGTCTCTAAAATTATTTCCCATCATTTCAAGACTTTTGAACTACATACTGAGAACTAAATCATGCAAGTCAGTTAGAAATTTCTAGGGTATTATATTCTACCCCCTACAATAAATTCACCCTCGAATTTAAATAAAACATACCTCACTGCTGGAACAGGAATGGATATCTGCTCCTCATCTCCTGCTCACTCACCCAAGTGTACTCCTCCATGGACTGGTTCCTCCAAAGTACTTTAACCATCGGGATCTCCTTATTACGAAGCTGTCTGACCTGTCGATCAATGATCTCCACTAGAAGCTCCTCATATGACAAGTCCTCACTGAGATCCACATCCTGAACCTCCAATATGTGTGATGGATCAGGCATATACTTCCTCAACATCAAGATATGGAAAACTGGATGTACGTCGCTCATGCTAGGTGGAAGATCCAATCTATAGGCCACATTACCAATCTTCTCAAGAATCTCAAACGGGCCTATAAACCTTGGTGATAACTTTCTCCTTTTCCCAAATCTCATAATACCCCTCATCGGTGAGACCTTAAGGTAAACATGATCACCAACTGCAAAATGTACATCTTTCCTCTTCAAATCAACATAACTCTTCTGCCTACTGAAGGTAGTCCTCATCCGATCTCTAATCATAGGCACCTTTTCCATAGTCTCTCTGATCAACTCTGGCCCCTCAAGCTGCTTCTCTCCTGGCTCCACCTAACATACTGGAGATCTACATTTTCTACCATATAGTGCTTCAAATGGAGCCATACTAATAGAAAAGTGGTAGCCGTTGTTATATGAGAACTCAATCAATGGCAGATAATAATCCTAGTTACCTTTGAAATCCATAACACACAATCTAAGCATATCCTCCAAAGTCTGGATTGTCCTCTCTGACTGCCCATCAGTCTACGGATGGAAAGCCGTACTGAACCGTAACTGGGTACCTATGGTCTCCTGGAATTTCTACCAAAATTGAGAAGTGAACTATGTACCCCTATCTGAAATGATCATCAAAGGAACTCCATGAAGTCACACAATCTTATCCACATACAATTGTGCATACTGAGCTGCCGTGTAGCTGGTCTTAACCTCCAAAAAATGAGCAGACTTCGTCAGACGATCTGCAATCACCCATATAGAGTCATAACCCCTCGAAGTCCTTAGTAGACCCACAAAAAAAATCCATAGTGACCTGCTCCCATTTTCACTCTGGCAACTCTATCTCCTGAAGCAACCCTGATGGCTTTTGATACTCAAACTTAACCTGCTGACAGGCTAAGCATTTAGACACAAATTACGCTACATCTCACTTCATCCCAGGCCACCAATATACATCTCTCAAATCATGGTACATCTTGGAAATCCCTAGATGTACACTATATGCTGAGTAGTGAGCCTCTCTCATAATCCGTTCCTTTAGCCCATCAAAATCCGATACACATATACGCTTCCCACACTTTAGTACCCCATCCTCTACTACAAACTCTGACATCTTCCCACTTTATATCTCTCCCTTGAGCTTCAGTAGAAAATGATCCCTATCCTGAGCCACTTTAATATCATCAAGCAACAGTGACTTCACCCGAAATTGGGCTATCAGAGCCTAGTTCTGATCCTCGGATCAATGGCCTCCTGCTAATCACAATATGAGCTAGACTGCCCATCGATTTCCTGCTCAATGCATCAACCACTACATTGGCCTTACCTGGGTGGTAAAGAATCTCACAGTCATATCCTTAAGTAACTCCACCCATCTACGCTATCGAAGATTCAAATCCTTCTGCTGAAATATATACTGTAGACTCTTATGATCAGTATATATCTCACATTTCGATCCATACAAGTAATGTCTCCAAATCTTCAAGGCAAATATCACCGCTGCCATCTCCAAATTGTGAGTTGGATAATTTGCTTCATGCTTCTTTAACTGATGAGAAGCATAAGCAATCACCCTACCAATCTACATCAGTACACACCCCAAAAAAATCTAAGGAGCATCACAATACACAGTGAATTTCTCCCCCTCAACTGGCAATGCCAACATTGAAGCACTGGTAAAGCAATACTTTAAAGTCTGAAAGCTGCGATCACACTCATCAGTCCATACATAATGCTCATATTTTCGCATAAATCTAGTCAATGGAGTGTCAATCTGGGAGAAATCCTTCACAAACCTGCTGTAATATCCAGCCATACCCAAAAAATTACGAACCTCTGAAACACTGGTAGGCTGGGGCCAATTAGCAACCGCTTCTATCTTTTGAGGATCCACCTTAATCCCATCCTTGCATATCACATGCCCAAGGAAACACACTTCGGTCAGCCAGAACTGGCATTTAGATAGCTTAGCATATAACCGATGCTCCCGAAGTTTCTGCAAAATAATCCTCAGATGCTCCATATGCTCCTCCTCACTCCTGGAGTAGATAAGTATGTCATCAATGAATACAATGATAAACTTATCCAAATATGACCTGAACACCCTATTCATCAGATCCATGAAAGCAGCCGATGCATTGGTCAACTCGAATGGCAACACCAAAAACTTGTAATGTCCATAGCGGGTTCTGAAAGCAGTTTTAGGTATATCACCCTTCCTAATCTTCAATTGGTGATACCCATACCTTAGATCAATCTTCGAAAAATGGTTGGCACCTTGCAGCTAATTAAACAAGTCATCTATCTGAGGCAATGGATACTTGTTCTTCACTGTGACTTTGTTCAGCTGCCTGTAGTCTATACATATCCTCAAAGAGCCATCTTTCTTCCTTACAAACAATCCTGGTGCACCCCAAGGAGAACTACTTTGTCTAATAAATCCTTTATCCAATAGCTCCTGTAACTGCACCTTCAATTCCTTCAGTTTAGCTGGAGCCATTCTGTATGGAGGAATAGATATAGGGTTAGTGCCTGCATGCACCTCAATCTCAAACTCAATCTCCCTATCTGGGGGCAATCCTGGCAACTCCTTAAGAAATACTTCAGGAAACTCCTGAACTACCGGTATCTGATCCAACTGTACAAAAGACTTTTGTACATCAATCATATGTGCCAAATAGGCTAAACAGCCTTTCCCAATCATCCTCCTGTCCTGGATAGCAGAAATCAGGTTAACCCAAAACCCCCAAATATCACCTTGAAACTCAAACTCAAGTTGTCCCTCAGGCTGGAACCTGACCTTCTTTCGATAACAGTCAATAACCACTCGGTGCCTTGTAAGCCAATCCATACCCAAAATAACATCTAACTCTAATACCAGTAACTCAATCAAATCAGCATGCAAGATGTTATCATCAATCTCAATTATGCAATAAGGATAATAAAAATCCACATCAATACTCACACACATAAGAGTAGAAATCATTAAGGGCACATCTAACAATCTCCTTTCCTTATTCAATTTAGGTGTAAAATATGGTGACACAAAAGAGTGAGTAGCACCAAAATCGAATAAGGCATCTGCAATCTCATTCTGAATCAAGATAGTACCTGTAACCACATTATCTGCTCTCTGGGTCTCCTGGGTGTTGACTGCAAACACTATGTCCTGACCCCTACCAGCTGGAGCCTGACTACCACTGGGAGCCTATCCTCCCCAGCCTCTGCCTCTGCCTAAAGCCTCTTTGCCCATATTCTGACTCGTCTGTGCTATCTGCTGAGAGACTGTAATAGATAGCTGCTGATCATCCCTCAATGGACATCTGTTAGCATAGTGTCCCTGCTGGCCACACTTCAAATAAGCACCAGTCTGTCTCCAACACTCCTCTCCATGTCTCCGACCATAAAACCCATAACTAGGAATGTTGGGTGCCTGTGTAACTGGTCTCGAAGAACCCTGAGAGTAAGCAAGTGCTGACTGAACCATTGGTGGTCCCCTACTCTCTAGTCTCCTCCTCTGACTACTGGATGGAGATCTCTTCTCAAACTATGGCACTGGCTTTGCCTGCATAGGATGGGAGCTGCACTCCCCTCTCCTAACCTGAGATCCTAGACCTCCTTTCCTCTTTTGGTCCCTCTCTGCCTTATACTTCTCTTCCATCTGTGTAGCCTTATTAATCACTATCGTCAGAGAAGTAAACTCAGTAGCCAACAATGCATTATGTAATGCAGCATGAAGACCCCTCTGAAACCTACTAATCAAATCAGCCTCTGTAGGTACAATATGAGTAGCACACCTACTCAGCCTAATAAACTCCTTCGCGTACTCCTCAACCGATCTGTCTCCCTACTCTAACTGCTTAAATCTAATCAGGTTATGGGTCTTTAACCCCTCAGTAATAAACTCATCAATAAGACCCTTCCGAAACTCAATCCAAGTAGGTGGGTGCTCACCATAAAGCCTGTGCTCCATCCTCCTAGAAAGCCAAGTCTATGCCTTACCCTTCAGTAATAGCCCAACCAGCTCAACTGCCCTCAACTCAGAACATGGTAGTCTCCTCACTACCTTCTCTACCTCCTCCGAGAAATCCACAAGGTCACTACCTCTGTCTCCCCTGAACTTAGGCAAGTTTAACTTTAGAAAGCCAAACATCTATACACCACCCTCCTCTATAGCTCTACGACCTCCCTGTATAGCAGGCTCCCCAGGAACCCCTACCGACTGCACAAGAGTCGGTGCCATTAGAACTGCCTCTGGTACTACAGCTAGAGGCACTACTGCTGGAGCTGGTGGTGGAGGTACTTGCTGATGCTCCCGCCTCATATCAACCATATCTCTATAAAGCTCTAACAAACCCCGCATCATCTCCACTCTGCAGGGGTCATCGCCCCTCTCTGTATCCTCTGAAATCTGTTGGGATCTAGACAAACCCTCTGATACTGTAATCTCCCTCACCAATGACTCATTGGAGGCTTCCTCTTCCTCCCGGGTATCTCTGTCCCTATCGTCGGACATCTCTATAATCTGTCAGAAAAAATGGAAACATACTCAGAATATGACAGAAATGCAGAATAATAACATATAACAGACGATAACAACAAAAGACATCAAAGGAAATCCTATGCTCCATGGTATACTTAATTCTACCCCATTCTGTACTTAGTCACTATTTCTCTATAATTCAGGTACTATTCATCTGTAACCTATATTCTGATGTCTGTAACCTAGAGCTCTGATACCACCTTTGTCACGATCCGTTTTCGGATCACGACGGTCCTAGGGCACCGGAGATGCCAATAGCAACCGACACCCGTAGAACCCAATATCACATGCATAATCTATAAACCACAATTTATTATCCATTTTAGTTAGTTACCATCCATTATGTTATTTTGTAATTTATTATGTAATTTACTGCAAATGGTTGTAACAATCCATATATCATATCATATATCATCATATAACTCATAATATCATCATAAACATATATACATGTTCATTTTCCTAGCTAACCCATATATACCCCATGGAGCAGCTAGATTATGAACATCAAAATAATAATACAAAATATCAAAATATATACATCAGTAATGCTGGCAGAAATCCCTGGATGATAGATGACAGGATTCTGCACTCTACATCTCTCCTGAAATGGCTAAACAAAGAAAAAGTGAGTATAAAATATACTCAGTGAATCTATATGCATCATCAATAAATAGTAGGTGTAACACCTCAACCTAAACCCTATAGGGACCCTTAAGGGGGACTTAGGGGGACTTTTTTTCTTCCTTTATAATATGCTCATATGATGTATATATGCATGAAATTGATAGTTATGCATGTTATATGACCTAATTTTAGGCATAAAAGTGGTTTAAAGTCTGTTAGGACGAAATCGGGAAGTTTTGAGTTTTTGGTGAACTGAGGGCAAAATGGTCATTTTACAGCCCCTTCGAGTTTTTATGAATTTAGCATTATATTTGAAGAAAAAAAAGAATAAAAGTGAATGTAAATGGCATTATTTTCTTTATT
>CANXYC010418551.1:0-10487 GCA_948193065.1 Aleurites moluccanus | reverse complement strand
TTACTGCAATTGACTACAATAGTTATAATAATATACCATATACTCATCATATATCATCAAATATCATCAGATATATATATACATGTTCATTTCCTAGCTAACCCATACATATCCCATGGAGCAGCTAGATTATGAACATCAAAATAATAATATAGAATCAGAATATATACATCAGTACTACTAGCAGAAATCCTCGGATGACAGACGACAGGATTCTATAATCTACTCCTCTCCTGAAATGGGTAAACAAAGAAAAAGTGAGTATATAAGATACTCAGTGAATCTATATGCATCATCAATAAACAACAGATAACAATGGGTCAATGATACTAATAGTTAGATAACAGTAAGCAGAATTAGTAATAGGTTACAGTATAACCAAAGAACAAAGTATAGGTTCGGTATCATATGGAAAGACAGATAAATGGATGGACTGTATGAAATCATACAATCTCCATTAGAATCAGTATGGATCATATGTGAACACATAGTCTCCAGTAGCATATCAATATCAGTGAGCGTAAGACTGATCAAGTCTTATGGCTAGGACCATAACACCTCCTAGCTAGGGTTCCAATAATACAATGTGCACATCGCCGACAGTATTTTTCCACTACCCTGTCGAATCGATAGCTCTGTCAAGCCACATTAGGATCAACATAAGGAAAAAACAAATCAATAGACTATTATGCAACAATGGCATCCTCCATATCAACAAGCTCAATATCAGTCAATCAATTATCAATAGGATCCATGGCATTATAATAGGTGACATACAAACAATGATACATAGTTTGGTAATCAATAAAGACATGGAACAAAAGTTGGCTCGGCAAAGGAAAACGGCAGGCCAATTGGCATGCCAATGTCGCTGGCGACAATGGCAATCAAATTGTAGGCCTATGGAATGCAAACAATAGGCCAAAGACAAAATAAACTAGGCATTTTATCAAACACTTGGTGGGCATATAATGGCAAGCCAATAGGTTAGGTTAGGGTGCAAATTTGACTTGCCCAACTCAACCAACAACAAGCGACATTTGCAATTATACAATAGGCATCAAAGAAACAATATTAAACAATATCAAATGGGATCAAATTGGCTATGGAAATCAAGGCAAAAATCAAACAAAATATAGCAATATGAATAGTACATATGGTTCAGCCTCAATTGGGATTTCACATAAGGTTTCCAATTTCAATTTCAACATAATAGACATGTTAAAGGATGCATATAAGACTCACCTAAATTTCCAAATAGCTTTGGAAAATTGAATTTCCCCACAAACCACCAATGGAGCCAATTGGCACAACCTTGCCAATTCTTGAATTCTACATGAAACCATTCAATCAATTAGTTACCTATTAACCTCCAAGTGATATATTCTAACATCAATTAACACTAACTAACACTAATTGACATAGCTAAGACAAATAACATCAACTAGGTTAGGGAAAATTAGGGATTCCTATCAATTTGCATCAATTGATGCAATTAACCATAAAACCCATCTAATTCATCATCAAATTCATATAAATAGACCATAAATTCAAACAAAACACATCCTTACCTTAAGATGGTGATGAACCTGTAATTCCCCCTTGCTTTGTTCTTGATTTACTTTGCTCTTTCTTACAAATTAATGGTGGAGGATGGAAGATTAAGCTTTAGACTCAAGTTTGCTTTGAATTTCTTTAAGAAAATTTGATAAAAATTGAAGAAGAAATGATGGAGATGAAGGAAGAGAGGTTCGGCCACATAAGAAGAAGGAGATAAAGATGGCCAAATTTTTGTTTAAGTGTTGGTTATATAGAAAAATCAATTGATAAATTACAACTTAATCCTCGAACTTTCATATATTACATTTTGACCCTGAATTCTTCTGTAATTTATTTTGTCAATTCTGTCAAGATTTGGAATTCAAAGTGGGGAGTCAATAAGCTTATTTTAATTTATACTTATTCATAAAAATGGTTTCTAAGTCATTCTGTAACTTTGATGGACCAATTTTCACTATTCACCTTAAAGTTCCTTATATTTATGATTTTGCCATTGGTTACTTTTTCAGTGTTCCTAAATGATTTTCACTTCTTTCTTTTTACCAAAATTACACATGCTTTATAGTGATCTTTTACCCCCAGGTCAACTTTAGAAATTCTTCTGTTGACCGGACTACTAATTTCTCGGCAGTGTTCCTTACACCACCTCTTTCCAGAAAAGTAACAAATTTGCTTTGTAACTGTGTCTCTAAAATTATTTTCCATCATTTCAAGACTTATAAACCACATACTGAGTGCATATATGTTAAAACTTTCTAGGATATTACATATATATGTGTGCTTGTATTTCTTTTAGTTTTACATATAAATTATACTATGGATATGTATGGTTTGATACATATGATGAGTTGATATTGGAGGTTAATAATAAAGTTATATTGGGAGTGTTGTTTGTATTTTCTACAGCGGGATATAGTCTCATATTAGAGATGATGCTGTCGAAATTTCAGTAGAAATATTAAGCTATATTTGAGTTGAACATTTGTATTGCTTGCCATATCATACTAATAGTTGGGTTCGTCATGGTACTGGTAGCTTAGGCAATACCCATAACACAGGACCGTCGCGACTCCTAGGTTGGGTCGTGACAAAGGTGGTATTAGAGCTAAAGTTTTATTATAACCTGTAATGTTTGCATATTAGTAGCAATAGAAGTACCATGGAATTTAGGATCCTCTTATATCGTCAAAATAATAGTCTTCTTCATTGTTTAAAATTCTGCGTACCTATGATATAAACATTTTTTTACACGCTGGATTGTTTTGTTTTGATTTGTAACAATGTGCTAAGATGTCAGAAAGTGCAAATAGACACGCTAGACCTATTGAGGAGGGTGAGTTCCATGGATCTAGTGAGGAGGCAGAGGTTGCTTCTAATACATTTGTTCCTATATGGAGGACTCATTCTGAACCACCCTAATCACGGAGACGTACTGAGTCTAATCAAGTGAGTGATACACCTTGGAGATAGGAGATACAGGAAATGAGACAGGAGATTTTACAGACTATCTGGACTCGCTTGGCAGCACATCCTGTAGTAGTACAACAGCCACCTCCACCTCCAGTACAACCAGTGGTACATCCTAAAATGCCACCAGCACCCCAGGGGGAACCAACAATATTACAGGGAATCAGGGCACACAGAGTTATCCCAGAGGGTGGTGTAACTGTTAGGGAGTTCCTGAGACTACAACTACCTACCTTTGTGGGGGAGTATGGTATTGACCCCAGGGTTGATAGGGTGGTTCGAAAGCTACCTTGTTTTGATGCCAGGATCATAAAGTTGGTGGGATTATTACTGGAGGTAGATGCTGCTACTTATTTTATAGAGTATATTGATGATAATATTCACAGTGATCTTCTTATGACTTGGGAAGAGTTTAAACAGAGGATGATGGATGAGTTTTTGATAGAGGGCTTACGAGAAAGCAACATTGTGAAATTTGAACAACTGTGATAGGGGAGTCTATCTGTTTTAGAATATGCCAGAGAGTTTAGGAAGTTGAGTAAGTATGCTAGGAAGATTGCTCCTACAGAAGAAGATTTGATTAGGTGATTCAGGAGAGGGCTACATGCATCTCTGCATAACATCCTATTAGTTATGGAGTTTACTTCCCTCAGTCGTGCCATTGATAAAGCAACCCAGATGGAGGCTAAATATAAGGAGGAAAGATCTGATCGGGAGTAGAGGAAGAAAGAAAGAGGATGAGAGTATCATAGACCTAGAGAGGGGACATCCCAGACTTTTGCACCTAGAGCTTCTCTCAGGCCAGTGCAGCCTTTACCACCCCCTAGTCAGAGACAGGACTTTGGTAGAGGTACTAGTATGAGGCCTCCTATTTCTAGTTACTTCCGAGGACCTAGTAGACCAGTTCAGATGATGACAATAGTTCCCACATGTGCTTCTTGGGGGAAGGGACATTCGGGGGAATGTCGTATCAGGTCAAGGGCATGCCTCAGATGTGGACAGTTTGCGTATTTTTATAGAGATTGCCCTTTGCCTAGAGTTTCACAGCCTTTAAGGGCAGAATCATCCCAGCCATCAGTACAAATGGGTAGAGGGAGTGCAAGCAGAGGTAGACCAGCAGGGCAGAGTCCATCAGCAGGGCAGTCAGCCGGTAGGGGCCAGGGGCATGTTTTTGCAGTTACTTAGTAGCAGGCCCAGGGATCTCATAAGACAGTTATAGGTTTGATTTCAGTGAATAATTTAATGGCTTATGTGTTGTTATATTCGGGTGCAACCCATTCTTTTGTATCACCTGTTTTTGCCATGAAATTGGGGTTGGGTAGGAAACCTTTACATATTCCTTTAGAGATAGCCATACAGATGGGAGATAAGATTATTGTAGAGTATAGTATGATATTTGTGATATGAGAGTTTGTGATAGATCTTTGCTTGCAGAATTGATTGAGTTACCTATATTGGAGTTTGATGTTATCCATGATATGGACTGGTTGACTGTTCATAAGGCTTCGATTGATTGTGCAATGAAAAGGATAAAGTTTTGACCCAATGGACAGGAAAAGTTCATTTTTCAATGGGAGGCTAACCGACACATATCAGGGTTAATATCTGCAGTACAAGCAGGGAGGTTGATGAAAAAAGGATGTATTGCTTATTTAGCATCAGTGGTTGACATTACAGGGGTATCTAGAGAAGTAAAGCAGATTCCAGTGGTGAAAGAGTTTTTAGATGTATTTCCAAATGATCTTCTAGGATTGCCACCAGAGAGGGAGATTGAGTTTGAGATTGAGGTATATCCTAGTACTGATCCTATATCCATTCCACCGTACTGGATGTCACCACTAGAATTGAAGGAGTTGAAAAGGAAATTACAGAAATTGTGCAACAAAAGCTTTATTCGGCCCAGTAGTTCACCTTGGGGAGCACTTGTATTGTTTGTGAAGAAGAAGGACGGGTCACTGCGGATGTATATTGATTACAGGCAATTGAACAAGGTGATAGTGAAGAATAAGTATCCTTCGCCCAGGATTGATGACTTGTTTGATCATTTACAAGGGGCTTGTTTCTTCTCCAAGATAGATTTGAGGTCTGGGTACCATCAATTGCAGATTAAAGGTGAGCACATTTCAAAGACGGCTTTCAGAACTCGGTATTGTCACTATGATATTTTAATGCTACCATTTGGGTTGACAAATGCTCCAGTAGCATTTATGGACATGATGAATCGGGTGTTCAGGCCATTTTTGAATAAATTTATAATTGTCTTCATTGATGATATCTTGGTGTACTCCAGAAGTAGAGAGGAACATGAGGAGCATCTCAGAGTCACATTGCAGATATTGCGGGATCATCAGTTTTATGCAAAGTTCTCAAAATGTGAGTACTGGTTGAACGAGGTAGTATTTCTGGGGCATATTGTGAGCAAAGATGGTATAAAGGTAGATCCACAAAAAGTTGAAGCAGTTGCTAGTTGGCCACATCCCACTACAGTCACTGAGATACGGAGTTTCCTTGGTATGGCAGGGTATTACTGCAAGTTTGTTAAAGACTTTTTCCAGGATAGCTGCACCAATGACAAAGTTGACTTGGAAACAGGTGAAGTTTCAGTGGAGTAAAAAGTGTGAAAAGAGTTTCCAGACACTTCAGACCTGTTTAACCATTGCACTAGCGTTAACTCTTCCTTCTAAAGCAGGTATTTTTGCTATATATTGTGATGCTTCGAGGATCGATTTGGGTAGTGTTTTGATGCAGGACAGGAAGGCAATTGCTTATGCTTCTCGCCAATTGTAGAAACATGAGGTGAATTACTCCACACATGATTTAGAAATGGCAGCAGTAATCTTTGCTCTAAAAATATGGAGACAATATTTATATGGGGTAAGATGTGAAATTTATACTAATCATAAGAGTCTACAATACATCTTGCAGCAAACATAATTGAATTTGAGGCAAAGGAGATGGGTCGAGTTACAGAAGGATTATGACTGCCAAATTTTGTATCATCCTGGAAAAGCAAATGTGGTGGTAGATGCTCTTAGTAGGAAGTGAATGGGAAGTTTATTGTGTGACTACTTCATAAAGACCTTTGGTACAAAAATTGCGAGAGTTAATGGCTAAGGGTTTAACTTTGGATTTGGAATCATAGGGGCAGGAGATAGTGTTGATAGCACAGTTCCAGGTAAAATCATTGCTTATGGACGAGATAAAGAGTTCCCAAAATGAAGATCCATAGTATGTTAAGATCAGAGACTTGATTCGAGATGGTAAAGCTCCTAATTTTTTCTATTGAGAGAGATGTGTTAAAATGTAAAGCACGATTATGTGTTCCAGATGTTAAGGGGTACAAAGAACAGATTATGAAAGTAATTCATTACTCTCCTTACACAGTTCATCCAGGGGTAACAAAGATGTATAATGACTTGAAGGAATATTATTGGTGGCCAAATATGAAGGGTGATGTAGCAAGGTTTGTCTCCAAGTGTTTAGCTTGTCAACAGGTGAAATTTGAACATCAGAAACCCTCAGGTTTGCTTCAAGAGATCCAGCTGCCATAGTGGAAATGGGAACAAGCGACGATGTATTTTGTGGTGGGATTACCAAGATCACAGAAGGGCTATGATTCAGTATGGGTGATTATGGATAGATTGACCAAGTCAGCTCACTTCTTAGAGGTAAAGACAACTTATACAACTGCACAATATGCACAACTTTATGTGGACAAGATTGTACGGTTACATGGTGTTCCATCAGTGATTATATCTGATAGAGGTACTCAGTTCACCTCTAGGTTTTGGCAGAAGTTCCAGGAGGCATTGGGTACTACATTGCATTTCAGCGCAGTATTTCATCCTCAGACAGATGGACAGTCAGAAAGGACTATTCAGACATTGGAGGACATGTTGAGGTTGTGTGTTTTGGATTTAAAGGGCAGTTGGGATCGTTTCCTACCACTGATATAGTTTGCCTACAATAATAACTACCATTCTACCATTAGGATGGCACTATATGAGGCTTTGTATGGCAGGAAATGCAGATCACCTATATGTTGGGTGGAACCAGGTGAAAAGTAGTTAAAGGGGCCAGATTTGATTAGAGAAACAATGGAGAAAGTTCCTATTATACAAGAAAGGATAAAGATTGCTTTTAGAAGGCAGAAGAGTTATACGAATCTAAAAAGAAAGGATGTACAGTTTACAATGGGGGACCATGTATTTCTGAAGATCTCTCCATGAAAGGAGTGATGAGGTTTGGAAAGAAAGGCAAGTTGTCACCAAGATATATTGGACCCTTTGAGATTTTGGATTGGGTTGGTAATGTATCATACAGACTAGCACTTCCACTTAATATGGGTCACGTACATTCGGTGTTTCACATTTCTATGCTACGAAAGTATGTTCCAGATCCATCCCATGTTCTTCAACTTAAGATATTGAAATTGATGAGGCATTGTTATTTGAAGAAGTACCAGTACAAATTGTGGATCATCAGATTAGACAGCTTCGGAATAAGAGCATTTCAATGGTTAAAATACTATGGCGTAGCAGAAGTGTAAAAGAGTGTACTTAGGAGAGTGAGGCTGAGATGAAACACAAATACCAACACCTGTTTCATATGTCAGGTTTTTATTCTACCCTATAACTTTAACGTAAATTCAAGGACGAATTTATTTGTAGGGGGGTAGAATGTAACACCTTAGTCAAAACCTAGAACCTGAACCATAAAGGGCTACCTTGGGAATTTTGACTTGACTTGATTGTTGTGATTTACTATATGTATATGCTTGAATTTGACATGTATTCATGCATTTGGCCCAACCATGACCATAAGTTGAAGCCCACTTAAAAAGCCACCAAGTTGATAATCCACCATGGAATTGGACTCACACTCATTCAAGCCCATGATGGGCCGGCCATATAGTCCAATCATCTTTATTTATTTTGTTTAAGTTATAATTATGTATTTTGAGATTTATTTGTAATGAAGAACATGTCAACTATCCATATTAGTCTCTTTGCTATTTTTAGACACACAAGCTAAAAGCAGATTTGTCCTTAACCAAAAATAGCAGAAGAGACAAAAGACCTAACTTCCTTCCTTGGATTTTACCTTTTTTGTACCTTTCTTTTATGTTACACTAAAGAAAGATAAGGAAGGATATGGGCTTTACTTAAGATAGTTTTGTAAATGTTATCATAACTTGTGATCATGGTTTTTGCTAAATTCATATATTTCTTATGCTTGACACAAAAGAAAGGTTTGAATTTCAAATGACCATGCCTCTTTTGGATTTCGGCCAACCTAAGGAAAGAAGAATATATATTCTTCCTTAAGGTTTTGTAAGACAACTTGATGAATGATATGATGAACACTTCTTTCCTTTCAACTATTCTCTCTCCTTTTAACTCTTTAATTTTCAAGTACTTGCACTTTATTTTCTTCTCTTAAACTCTTTCTCCCTATTCTACCTTTTCTTTCTGCTCTAATTATATATATGAAGGAAGCCTCAAATTGACTTTCTTCCTTCGTCAATCTTATAGTTCTCAACGTAATCTAAAACCTTGAAGAAGACTTTGTTTCGGTTTGAATCCATTTACTGCCTCGTTTTTACATCATAAAATTCTGACTTACTAAAGCTCACTCTTAACCATTTGAGTTTCACATCAAGTGGTATTAGAGCCTTGGTTCTTGAGTGAGCTCTTGATCCTTAGAGTTGTTATTGACTACATTTTTCTCTCCTTTCATCAACCATAGATGAGCATTCTCATACAACAAGTGATCCTCCATCACCAAAAGAGGCCGCCATCGTTTGCCTTAGACAAGAGGTGGAATCCCTTAAAACACAACTTGGAGAACTACCCTCCATCAAGAATCAACTAAGTTAGATGTTTACCTTTATGAGGTTACAAGCTTAACTATTGCCTTCTTCTTCATCTTACTCTATACCTACAACCATACCACCCATATATTATCCACCTACTCCTAACCCAAACCGAACATCTACAAGCACCCCACGGCCTCACCCACAACCTACACCAGAACACACTTTTCCACCACCACCACCAATAAACACCACCCAAATGCCTCACTACACGGCTAGAACCACACCTCCACTGAATCCTATACCAAATGATCCTAGAACAAGGCCACAAAATTTTGACATGGAAGGGGACTGAGACTTTGCTGTGGATCTTAGCGAGGAAGAGGAGGGTAGGAGGAGGGAAAGGCCTAGAAATAACTTTGATAGGGGTATCAAAATAGACATTCCCGAATTTATTGGCAGTCTAGACCCTAATGTTTTTCTTGATTGGCTTAATGCCATTGAAAGAGTTTTTGAGTTTAAGGGGTATGATGAGGAGACAAAGTGTAAGTTGGCCATTCTAAAGTTCACGGAATATGCCTCACTTTGGTGGGATAATTTGAAGAAGAAGAGGGCTAGGGAGGGTAAAACTAGAGTCACTACATGGGAGAAATTGCTTAAGTTGCTTAAGAAGAGATTCTTGCTCGTGGAGTATAAACAAGACTTGTACCTCAAATTACACTCCTTGAATCAAGAGAAAGGGAGTGTGAGTGAATACATTCATGAATTTAAGATGTTGATGATTAGGTGTGATGAGGCCGAACCTAGAGAGCACACCATAGCTAGATTTTTAGGAGGCCTAAACCGTGACATAGCCCATACAATAGAACTCCACTATTATATTGATCTTAATGATGTGTTCAAACTTGCCCTCAAGGTGGAAAAACAAAGAAGCACACCTAGATTCACTCCTTACAAATCAGCCCCTAATGTCTCCACTTACAAACCCCTACCTAAATTTGAACCTAACACTAAGCCAAACACTTACCCACCCAAACCCGAGGCAAATAAATACCAAGACAAAAAGCCATTTGAACCAAGACCTCAAGACCCCATTCGGCCTAGAAGCAACCCCACAAACTCCAAATGCTTTAAGTGCCATGGTATAGGGCATTTTCAAGCAAATTGTTCAAATAGAAGAATAATGACCCTATGGGAATAAGAGGAGGTTGGTGACTCATATCAGCCTAATGTTGACCTTTTTGAGGAGGAAGGTGAAATGGAAGTGGAAGTGGCTGAATCAGATTGTGGGGATCTTCTTGTCCTTAGGAGGTCCTTATTTTCTAGCCTACAGACCCATGATGAACAAAGGGAAAATATTTTCCACACAAGGTGCACCATCCGTGACAAGGTGTGTAATATGATCATTGATAGTGGAAGTTGCACTAATGTGGCCTCTACACTTTTGGTGGAGAAGTTGAACCTCCCTACAACTCCTCATCCTAAACCTTACAAGTTGAAGTGTTTGAACAAAGATAGTGAGTTACAAGTAACCAAACAGATTCTCCTTAATTTTTCCATTGGAAAAAGTTACAAAGATGAGGTTTTGTGTGATGTGATTCCAATGGAGGCTTGCCACTTGCTTTTGGGTAGACCTTGGGAGTTT
>CANXYC010418535.1:0-10179 GCA_948193065.1 Aleurites moluccanus | reverse complement strand
AGAAAGATTTTGGGAGAGTTAGGCAAGAATCAAGAAGAAGCAACTGTCATTCAATGTGACAGTGTATCAGCAATAGCTCTAAGCAGAAATCCTGTATTCCATGGAAGGTCTAAGCACATAGAGATTAAACATCACTTCCTTCGACAGCTGGTAGGGAGTGAAGAGGTGAGATTGAAGCAATGCAGCTCTGATGGACAGACAGCTGATGTTATGACAAAATCCCTGTCAGCAGGCAAACTAGAGAGGTTCAAAATTCAACTGGGAATCACCAATTTTGAATCAAGGGAGGGTGTTGAAGACTGATTCTGCAATTGGTTTCCAGATTTTAAGGAAGTTAGTTAGCTGCTGAATTGTTAAAGATGTAGCCTTGATTTTTTGATATTAGTTTTGATTAGTTGCTGATTTTATGCATATCAGTTCTCTATTTAAACTTGTAATGGATGTGTTTTATGGCAAGCAAAAAAAGTAAAAAAAAAAACATGCATCAGTCCATCTAAAACTCAGTCTTTATTTGTTGCAAATATCTTTTCTTTTCTTTGTTAGTCTCCTGTATTGCTTAGAAGATAGAGCTGTCAATAACCATTTTGATCCAACAGATATACAGTGATTTTAAAAAAGTGTTCAATATTCTGATGATTTTGTAAAAACGACATTAATTAAATCTTTCAAATTCTGGCATACCTTTCTATCCATAAACTAGTACGGATATTAATTAATCTAATTTCATTAATCTTTCTTTTAATGTAATTACAATATTTATACCATTAATTGATTTAATCCAACTGTCTCATATACCAGTACTTTCTGCCTGCCTGAAATGAATTCAATATTTGGATTCTTCCTTGTTTATTACAATTTCTTGGTGTTTAAGCAAAAAACCTGATTGGTACTGTTGCTGTAATTCTCAGTTCGTCTGTGGAAATGTCACCGCCGGCTATCCCTTCTGGGGAAATAACCGACCGTACTGTAGAAATTTATTTTAGCTTTGACTTGGTAATTTGACAATGTCACCGCCGACTATCCTTTCTGGAGAAATAACCGGCCGTACTGTAGAAATTTATTTTAGCTTTGACTTGGTAATTTGATAATATATATATATATATATATATATATATATATATATATATTTGTTGGATCACCACCTTTGGTTCCAATATGAGTAGTCAGTTTAATGTGGATAATAATATATTGATAATTCTGTATTTAGGTAAATTAGGATTGAAATCAACTATGATAGCGTATAGAAATTTATATTTGGCTTGCCTACTGATAATTCTGTATCCACTATGGTAATTTTGTACCCACTATAATAACGTGTAGAAATTTATATTTGGCTTACACACTAGTAATTCAATCTAAATAATTAATTTAATTGAATGTTAACTCACTGGTAATTTTGTATTCTGACAAATTAGGATCGAAACCCACTAGCGTGTAGAAATTTATATTTGGCTTATCTATTGGTAATTATGTACCTGCTATGATAGCGTTATTTATTGGTAATTATGCACTCGCTATGATAGCATATGGAAATTTATACTTAACTTGCTCACTGGTAATTCTGTACCTGTTTTGATAATGTGCAGACATTTATACTTGGCTTTATTTGGTAATAAAAGGCAATTTGGATAATCAGAAGAGCATAGATTATTTGATAATATTTTTTGTTGAATCACTTTAACTACAAAAATTTAAATAAAACCAATATATTTAGGTTATATTTTGATATTTATTTTTGTGACATTTCAATGTAAGATTTAGTTTTTTATATTTCAATATGTTTGGGCTGTGAATTCCTTATCAGGAGCTCAATTGTGAAAACGGTATTCCGAAAATAGAGATCAATGGTGTAGAGTACCTTATTTTGAAAATTGACAACAATGATCATATTCTGACAATCATAAGAGACGAATATAAAAATGGAATTTTCCAACCTGAGTTTACAAACACCACAATTGATTATGAGCTTTTTCTTGAGTATGTTTCTGGTTCCAGGAATCTTACAATTGCATATGGCTGTCCTGTAGGTGCTCTTTTATTCCCTGAACTATTAAATTGCTCCGTAAATGGCTCTGCCTCTCAAACTGGTTATGCGTTATGGGATACTCTTTTATCCTGTGGTAGGTGATTATGCAAATTTACTATAGGATATAATGAAGCCAAATGTCTAATATATTTTGCACTTAATAAATTTGACCTTTGAGCACTTAAATGTATTTTACAATATTGATTAACATATTTATACTTTCCTGCACTAAAAGGATAAACAATAAAAGGTCTTAGACTGTCTTAAAAAACTTCATATGCAGAACTTTATTGATATATATACTTTTCCTTAAGACAAAGTAGCTATTTTCTTAAGATACAAAGGTAGTTATTAGGACATATATGATAAGATATATCTTTTCATACATAACTACTAATTTAATTGAATTTAAATTGAGTAGTTACCTAAGTAGTTATCTTTTCAATTTTGAAAATATTCCAACATTCCCCCCATGCACCATTTCCAAAATAATGAAAATTTCAGACCTTTTAACAATTTTGAAAGTCTTTATGCATTAGTGATGGTATCTTGCGATTTGAACTACTACTTGGTTAAATTATTTTATAACTAATCAGAATAACTTAATAGTTAAAACTTTGAACCAAGAATTCCATTTGACTAGCTAAATTTAATTTCACACATAAGATTTTCTTCTAATGAATGTTCAACTTAGCCAACATATTAAAGGCCTTGTATCTGTATCCTTCTAATGAGCGCTTTAAAAGCCAAGCCCTTTAGCTTCAAGAAGCAGCTTCACTTCACACTCACGTAGGCGGACTCCATCAGAAGTACTCCCGTAAATTGAGTATTTTAACAAAATATTGTTATAGGTCTATTAAGAGTAATTGACTCGATCTTCTTCTTAACATTACGGATATCAAGTACTAATTTTACCTTGGGATGTCTTAGAGATTATTTAATACTTGCAATCACTCTTATGATGTAATTTCACTGATTGAGGTTCCATCATTAGTGATTTTTATCTTATGGACTTGAGTCATGTGTAATGATCCGATACGAAACAAACTCTAAATAAACTATTATTTTATATCTTAATCCTGGCCTAAAACAATTAACCTGAGTTATTTAGATAATAATTAAATAAACTATATAAACCATTTGACTTTTTCTTTTATTTTTGAAGTGGGACAAGCCCACTTGCTAAGTAATGGGTTGTTACACTTTTCCCTCATTTGGATGTAATGTCTTTGTCACAACTCTATTGGTTGGCTTATATTTATAAGTGGACTCAAATTAATATCTAGTTCATGATTAATCTTGAATATTATAGTTCATCAGTACTCTAAGCGGCTCCATTTTGATATAAAGCCTCATAACATTCTTCTCGTAAATTTTTGTCCTAAAATATCTGATTTTGGGCTTGCAAAACTATGCAAGGGTAGTGAAAGTATAGTGTTAATGTTAGGAGCAAGACGGAGAATTCGTTATATAGCCCCTGAAGTGTTCATGAGAAACTCTAGAGGGGTATACAAGTCTGATGTTTATAGTTATGGAATGATAACTGAAAAAATTTGGGGAAGAAATAAAGTTGATGATAATATTGTATCTCACAACTAGGGACGGACAAAGAATTTTTGGGAAGAGAGGATGCCTCCTCACATTTAGGGAATGACTCAAAATTTTTATGAAAAAATATTATGAATTATGAATTAAAAAATTAATTTTTTAAAATATAATGACTATTTTATTAATTTTAGTAAATTTTAAGGATTAAATAATAAATTATTAAAAAAAATTTAAAAATTAAAGGGTGAAAAAAGAAAAAATAAAAAAATATATATATAATTAAATAATATTTTATTATGGACTAAAAAATTAATTTTTTAAAATAAAAAAAAAACATATTATTAATTTTATAAATTTTAAAAACTAAATAATAATTTTACATTAAAATTTTAAAAAATTAAGTTGCGGCTTGCCTCTTAATAGATCCACCACGGCTCACAACAGCGAAATGTACTTCCCAGATTTCATATATAAATGTCTTGAATCAGGAGAGATGTCTAAACTGTTGATTGTGATTCTACAATTGGTCAATCTGGAAAATTGCTGAGTCAATTAGTAGTTTCATGATTTTAGGAAATAAAATAGCTGGAAATCAGCTTTAGTTTATCTTTTTATTACGTAGCCGTTGGTAGCTTCCCTATTTATTTTGAGTCACATCTGATGTAATTATTCATTCTAGCAATAGAGAATCTCTCCTCAAGATGTGTTTTTTGAGCTTCTGATTTTCTGTTTATTAAAGTTATTGTTGTTTGCTTGATTCTTCTTCAATTTTTTGCCTTTGAATTCACTTTCAGTGGCTCATATCTCCAACACCAAAGACATATTTACGTCGCTCAAGTCAATTTCTCTTAGTTTAGTTAGTTTTTGAACAACTTTGTTAAAAGTATCAGTTTCTAATGTGAGATAATTCTCAAAGAGATCAAGTGAAAGCAATCTTGTTGGTAAATGAACATATTCTAAGAAATTTCTTTGCAAAAAGTTGGAGCAAAGTTGGAGAGATGACAAAGAAGCAGACAAATTCATGAAGTAGATACAACCATGGACATGTTTACTCCATTTAAACTGAGTTGAATGAGCTTGCTTAGATTTTGACCAAGCTTGTTAAAAGTATCAGTTCCTAATGTGAGATCGTAATTCCGAGAGAGATCAAGTGAAACCAAACTTGATAGACGAGAGATTTCTGATGGAATTTGACCATAAAAACCAGAGAAATTCTATATTTTTAAAATTAATGTATAGGTATCAAACACTTTTTATATGTATTTGTGATTTTTGAATTCGAGAAAGAAAGAGTTGTGAAAATTGGAATTTATAATTTTGGATTTATTTGTAATTTTTGTGGTGTAAATTGACTAACAGTTACTCTGTTAATTTTGGGTGCGATTTCAATTTTTATTAATTTTAGGATCTAAATTAACTTTCAAAAAATATTAGAAATCAATGTATTCTTAAAGGTAAATATTATGGTTAAATTTATATATATATATATATATATATATATATATATATATATATATGCTTATTATTAAAAAAAAAAAAAATAAGGAAAACCTAGTGCGTGAGAAGGCTGCTGTGCTATGTGTTCAATAATTTATGCGGAAAAAGAAAAATAATAGATTGTGGAACTCCACAGTTAAATTTTATTTTATTAAAAGGAAAGCTGAAATTGATAGTGGGGTAGTTGCTAATTTGCTATCAACAAATTGACTAATATGCTTAATTTCCACATGAGTTCTTATTATTTTTTTTTATTTTCATCCCTTCTTTTGCCAAAAGCCCCTTACATGAAGTTGTTGTTTCAGGCTTTTAGCTAAACTAAACAGCATTGCAGGTGCAAATTCGCAGAGTATACTGCAATTTTTTTTTCACTTGTTCTAGATTACTTTTTCTTTTTTTGTTTGACTACAGTGCTCTTTCAAGAATCTATTAAATGAGTTATTGTGATCAAATTAATAGAGTTATATTTTTTTTTATTTTAAAAATAATTAATCTAATACTATATCTATATGAAATATATTTATATATATGAAATTATAATTTGATATTTAGTGTTTTCTATTTGTATTAGATAATTAATCTAATATTACATCAAATTCAAAGTTCTGATTCTCCCCTGTTATTGATATTATGATTTTATTAACTGTCAGAATCTCTTTTGTCTTATTTTTTATTTTTTATTTTTTTATGTATTATATATATATTTTTTTAAAATATTTTAATAATTAATATTTTTTATACATAATATAATATATAAAAAAATATAAAATAAAAAATAGACAAAAAATAATAATAAAAGATGCGGACTGATTCTATTAGACATTGACTCTCTAATTTCTACCATGTAGTACACGGGCCACTTTTAATATTTTTTATACTTTAAAAATAATGTGCGATCGAAATGATGTCTAATCTTTCATTAAATAATTTCGGCTTAACACTTAAAAAATTTCAAACTTAATATATTTTTTAATTTTGTTAAAAATTTTAAATTTTATCAATTTCATCCTATTTTTAAAATTAATTGTAATTATGATAAATTTTTAAAATTAGAAGGGTAAATGATTTAAAAAATCTAAAACTTTATATTTTTTTAATTTTATTCAAAACTTAAAATTTTTTTAATTTTTATCAATAATTTAAGTTTATATAAGTTCAGCTTAATTTATAATTTCATAAACATGATAAATTATATTATTATTTTTAGAAAATAGAATAAATTAATTTCATTCATTTATATAAAATATTTTTCTTATTTAAATATTTATACAAATTAATTATAAACTAGATTTTATAACAAACTAATTTATTATTTTACTTAATTAAAAAAATACATATATATTAAAGTATTTATACATATAAGTATTAACTAGTCTAATACCAGTGCATTATATGAATAATTTTTCTAAATCTAACATAATTTTAAGACAATAAATAAATAAAACAATTTATTACATAATGAATTATTCTATTAATTAAAATTTGTATATTTTGATCTCTTACCATATCTCTTTGTTTTCATTAGTAGAATATAATAAAAATAAATAAATAATTTTTTCTATTTGATTTGAAAAAAATATATATATAAGGAAATTTTAAATGTTGAAGCTAATAAGGGTATGTCCTGTTCTTTCTATTATATTCAATTAACATCATAAAAGTTTTATATATATTTTATCCATGTTTTATTTTTTCAATTCAACTAAAACTTTAAGTTGCAGTCATTATGCAACTCCCACTATATTTTTGTGTTGATTTTATTAATACTAATAACATTTGCTTTTTGGTTGCATTTTTGTGAAAGTTTATTTTTTGTTAGGATAATCAACCGACCCTAAAAATGTGAATTATTGTGTTTAGACAAGTTAATTTCAATAATTATTTGTATTTAGTTAATTAATTTCAAGCCCTAAATTAAATTTATTTAATTTTAGTTTATAACCAGATTAATTATTTCTAAAATAAAATGAATACATGAGCCTCTTAATTTAAAAAATTATTACTGTTTCTTTTTTTTTTCCTGTCCTTTTTTCATTTGGTTGTTGTGTGTATTTATTTATTTATTTATTTGCAGGTGCTGTTTTCCATTTTCATTTTTCCAATTAATTTCACTCTATTTTTTTTTTAATTTTCAAATAAAAGATATTCAATTTTCAATAAATAAATTTCATCTTAGGTTAAAATAAAAAAATATGTGCATTAAATAAAGAATAAGTATTTAAGAAAAAATTCATATTTTTAAAACTAATGTGTATGGTGTCTAATATCTTCCATATGTATTTATGATTTTCCAACCTGAATTTTATTTAACAAATTAATTTTTAAAAATTTTCAACTAAATCTTTTTAAAAAAAAACAATAAGTGTCAATTCTTTTTTTTACTCATTTATTTTTTTATAAAATTTATTAATTTTCTTTTTTGCCAACTTTTCGCGGCGTTTCCTTTTAGAAAAAAGTTCACAAATAATTATTGAATGTATGGTAATTGGATAGTTAAAATTAGAGGTAGATTATAAAATGACAAATAAAAATATTATTTTATATATTATAATTAATTTTAAGTACATAAAATTAATAATTTAACATCTCACATAAAATATAAGAGAAAATACACTAAAATATTTTGTGATTTGATACTTAACGAATTCAGGAGCTGAGGTTTTTTTTCTTTTTTTTTTTGTGACACTATAATGCAACTTAGTTTACGTCGTTACATATGCCAAATTTTCTAACATTTTACTTAATTTAAATTTGACGGTGTTAGACAATTTGACATAAAGTGTATGTATAACAGCATAAATAACAGGGTATTAAAGTCACGAAAATAAAAATATTAACCTCTAGTTAAATAAGTATCAAAATCACATGGTATTTTTAGTGTACTTTCTCCTAAAATGTATTAATAAAAATATTACATATTTTAATTAATTTGTATTCTATTATATGAATGCATGTAGATTTGAAAATATTTAAAAATCAAAATAGTAATTTATACATTTATTATTTAGTATTAAGTATTTTCATAGATATTTTTAGAAAAAAAAAAAAAACTAATTTTTGAGTTGAAAAGTTAACTTTTAGTTATAATTTTAAATTTTAATGGTTGAAAATACAATCATTAATTTTTTATTTTTTTTATTAAATATTTTGTATTTGTGATTGAGTGTTGAACCGTTGAACACTCTATTATCAAAAATAAAATCAAATGGACACTAATTAATGAATAATGACTTTTACATAAATTTCCATAGTACACGAAATACTTGAAAATATATATGCTAGTTTTTTCAAATCAATGTTGCTCTTAATTTTCAAGTCATTTGAACTTTAATTGCAGTCTAGTATTGCATATATCACTGTCTCAATCTTGATTTGTCTCAATTCAGTTGCAATATTTGATTTTGTTTAAAATTCTAATTGCTTGACAAAAACTTTTTTTGAAAGTTGAATATTTGTTATCGTAGTCATATATAAGTCTAATGATTAAAACGGAAATTATTATTTTTGCACGTTTTAGGAAAAAGACTGAATAATCTAATGTCAATTGAAGTGTATGTAACATCCCACCTTCAGGGATGCTACGGTCCTAAGGCACAGATAGATTTAAGGTTACCGAAAATCCGTAAAACTTATGAACAATCTATTTATCAATCATTCAATCAATCTTAACTCACTTATCAATGCTTAAATTCCATTTATTACTTATAAATTTTACGGAAATTTTGTGAGAATTTTCTTTGTAATTTTAACCTTATTTCTGACCCAAAATCGGGTCTTTCATAAATTACACAACCTGCACTAAAATTATTTTTACACTCCTAATAATTTGTCATCCTTATACCCTCAACTTCATAGTTCAATAGACATACATGACACTTTTAATTCTTTTTCAAAATATGTGAAATTTATTTTATCATATTTCAGTAGCACTGTCTTGTATTAATCATTAAGCATTACACATTACACTTTGAATGCCACTGAACATTAGTTATTTCACTGTTCATATATCATTATAGTATTTAATCACCTAATTACACTCAGTACCATAGAGCACTAAACATTGACACTCACGACCTTTAGAGAATAACATTTTACCTTGAAGTACTTAACATTCCAAGTCGGAAAAGAAATTGACTTGGAATCAGCTTCCTCTATCTCATCCCTGTAAAAATCACAAACCACTATTTGGTGAGTATAAAGATATTCAGTGAGTAATACACATGTTATCTTACTTGTAAGGCTATATAAGGGTATTGCTCACAAGGAAGATAATGATGGCATAAAATACAATAATAATGGGTTCGGTTCCACATTGACATCAATAATTCATAGCAAATCATATCATAAAATGACAGAATCATTATTGATCATTTAAGTAGAGACTACAATCCGGTAGCATGCTATTTACTATAATATTCGCTATTTTTGCAGTGTATTTGTTGATTTTATTTGTTTGGAGAATTTTAAAGTTTAAAATGAGAAGTTTGAAAATTTCAGAAACTTTTGTTTTGAACCGCAGCAGAATTCAGTGTTGACTATTACTTGCTCTTAAATACCTAATTGGGTAAGGTGTAAAATATGAAAGTTATTAATCTATGTCTTAGTTATAATTCTGTAAAATGGTTTGGTAAAATTCTGAGTATGTGGTGAGTTGTGTCTATTTGAGCAAGGCTGGTCTGGATGAGAATTCCTGCAGGGATGCAGTACATGTTTAGAATTTCTGGGAATAACTGAGGCAGAATTTGTTGAAGTTGTAAACATGAAATATGTTTCTGTGTATGTTAAGATGATGTCTATAAAATTTCAGAATTTTTGGATAAGTATACCTCAGTGGAGAGTGTTTTGTATCAGGGCTGTTCGGTTGGATTTTGATGCAGGAGTCTGGGTGACTTTTGGAGAGTCACCACTGTCTGAGTATTAATTAAATTGATATGAAATTTGATTGTGTTGTGCTTCTATCTGTTGATGTTAAGTGGTGAGAGGAATTGATGAGTTTGGAATAGTGTGGCTCATTTGCGAGCTGGCTTATTGTGGGATGTTCAGGCAAGAGGTTAACTTAGAAGTGATTGGTGTCGGAGAGCCGGTCTTATGCGGGAAGGCATGTTCGC
>CANXYC010418458.1:0-14128 GCA_948193065.1 Aleurites moluccanus | reverse complement strand
TATATATATATATATATATATATATATATATTCTATTTATATAACATTAATTTTTGGTGTTCATTATCTAGCTGCTCCATAGGTATGTACGAGTTAGCTAGGAAATGAACATGTATATGATGATGGTATTATTATATTGATGATATTATATGATGATGCATGATATGATATTGTGATAATTAATGATTACAGCCAATTACAGAATGCATAACAAAATGAATGGTAATTATGATAATTGAATAATATATTGAGGTTGATAGACTACTATGTAATGGTACTGGGTTCTAAGGGTGCCGGTCGCCATTGGTATTTCCCGTGCCCTAGGATCGTCGCAACTTAGGAAACCGGGTCATGACAGAGGTGGTATCAGAGCACTAGGTTTATAGAATGTGAATCTAGGTTATAGATGAATAGTGACTGTATTACAGAGGAATAGTGATTAGTTATGGAAAGGGGTAAAATTAATTATACCATGGAGCATAGGATTTCCTTTGTCGTCTATTACGGTAATCATCTGTTATATGTTATTATTCAACATTTTTACTGTATTCTGAGATTATTTCCACATTTTTTGATAGATTACAGACATGTCTGACAACAGAGACAGAGATACTAGGGAGGCTGAGGTTGCCTCCAATGAGTCCCTAGTGAGGGAGATTAGTGTATCTAAGGGTCCATCTCGATCTCGATGGACTTCAGAGAACTCAGAGAGGGGAGATGACCCTTGGAAGGTTGAGATGATGAGGGGTTTGATGGAGCTGAGGAGAGAGATGGCTAAGATTAGGAGGGAGAGACAGCGGGCACAACCACCACTTGCTCCTGCAATAGTACCTCCACCAGAAGTGCCTGAGGTAGTGGCACCGGCTCCTATACAGCCAGTGGGGGCTCAGAGGGAGCCAACTGTACAGGGAGTCAGGAGAGAGATTGAGGAGGGAGGAGTCTCCATATTTAGCTTTTTGAAGCTAAACTTGCCAGAGTTCAAAGGGGACAGAGGTACAAATCCGGTTGATTTTCTGGAGGAGGTGGAGAAGGTAGTGAGGAGACTACCTTGTTCAGAGTTGAGATCAGTTGAGTTAGTGGGTTTATTGCTTAAGGGTAAGGCCTGGACGTGGTTCTCGAGGCATATGGAGACTAGGCTATATGGAGAGCACCCACCTACTTGGGCAAAGTTCCGTCAAGGTCTGATTGATGAGTTTATCACTGAGGGTGTTAGCACCCATAATCTGATTAGATTCGAGTAGCTTGAGCAGGGAGATAGATCTGTAGAGGAGTATGCTGAGGAGTTTATTCGGCTAAGTTGATATACTGCTCATATAGTACCGACAGAGGCAGATTTGTCAGCAGATTTCGGAGGGGTTTGCATGTTGCCTTACATAATGGCTTATTAGCGACATAGTTCACTTCTTTGACTACAGTGATAGATAATGCTAATCAGATGGAGGAGAAGTACAAGACTGAGAGGGCCAAGAGGGATCAGAAAAGGAAATGAGGTTCCAGATCACAGGTTAAGAGGGGGGAGAGCAACTCCCATCCTATACAGGTTGAGTCAGTGCCACAGTTTGAGCAGAGATCTACAGGTAGTAGTATTCAGAGGAGGAGACTACCGAGTAGGGGATAGCCCTTCGTTCAGTCAGCACCTGCTTTCTCCCAGAGTTCTTCGAGGTCAATTACATAGGCACCCAACATTCCTACGTATGGGTATTATGGTCGTAGGCAAGGAGAGGAGTGTTGGAGACGGACTGGTGCCTGTTTGAGGTGTGGCCAACAGGGCCATTATATGAACAATTGTCCATTGAGGGCTGACCAGTAGCCATCGGTCATAGTATCTCAGCCAGTGGTTTAGACTAGTCAGAATATGGGCAAAGAGGTTGCAGTTAGAGGTAGAGGCAGGGGAGGACAGGCTCCCAGTGGTAGTCAGGCCCCAACTGGTAGGGGCCAGGGCAGAGTATTTACGGTCAACACTCAGGATGCACGAAGAGCAGACAATGTTGTCATATATACCATTTTGATTCAGAATGAGGTTGCCGATGCCTTATTCGATTCGAGTGCAACTCATTCATTTGTGTCTCCACATTTTGCACCAAAATTGAATAAGGAGAGGAGGTTGTTAGATGTACCATTGTCTGTTTCTACTCTTATAGGAGATTCTGTGGATGTTGATTATTTTTATCCTGATTGTATTGCTGAGATTGATGATCGTATTCTGTGTGCTGATTTGATTGAGTTACCTGTGCTTGAGTTGGATGTGATATTTGGGTATGGATTGGTTGACTATACACCGGGCAATGATAGACTGTTATCGGAAGAGGATTAGATTCTAGCCTGAGGGGCAGCAGGAGTTTGAGTTTCAGGGTGATATTCAGAAGTTTCGGGTTAACCTTATATTTGCTATCCAGGTTTAGAGGATGATTGGGAAAGGCTGTTCAGCCTATTTAGCTCATGTAGTGGATGTACAGAAGTCTTTTATACAGTTGGATCAGTTATCGATTGTTCAGGAGTTTCTTGACGTATTTCCTGATGATTTGCCAGGATTGCCCCCTGACAAGAAGATTGAGTTTGAGATAGAGGTGCATGCAGGCACAGACCTTATATCCATTCCACCTTACATAATGGCTCCAGCTGAATTGAATGAATTGAAGATACAGTTACATGAGCTATTGGATAGAGGATTTATTAGACCGAGTAGTTCTCCTTGGGGTGCACCGGTTTTGTTTGTGAGAAAGAAAGATGGCTCATTAAGAATGTGTATTGATTATAGGCAACTGAACAAAGTCACAGAGAAAAATAAGTATCCATTGCCATAGATAAATGATTTATTTGATCAACTGTAAAGTGCCAGCCATTTTTCCAAGATTGATATGAGGTATGGATATCATCAGTTGAAGATTAAGCAGAGTGATATACCCAAGACTGCTTTCAAAATCCGCTATGGTCATTATGAGTTTCTGGTTCTACCATTTGGGTTGACCAATGCTCTAGCGGCTTTCATGGATCTGATGAACAGGGTGTTCAGGTCTTATTTGGATAAGTTTGTCATCGTCTTCATTAATGACATACTTATTTATTCTAGGAGTGAGGAGAAACACATGGAACATTTGAGGATTGTATTACAGACACTTTGGGAGCATCAGTTGTATGCTATGTTATCCAAGTGTCAGTTCTGGTTGACTGAGGTGTGCTTTCTTAGACATGTTATCTGTAAGGATGGTATTATGGTGGATCCTCAGAAGATTGAGGCGGTTACTAATTGGCCCCAGCCTACCAATGTTTTAGAGGTGCACAGTTTTCTGGGTATGGCTGGATATTATCGGAGGTTTGTGAAGGATTTCTCCCGTATCACAGCTCATTTGACTAGACTGATGAGGAAATAGGAGCGGTATATATGGACGGATGAGTGTGATCATAGCTTCCAGACTCTGAATTATTGCCTTACCAGTGCTTCGGTTTTGGCATTACCAGTTGAGGGGGAGAAATTTACTGTATATTGTGATGTTTCACGAATTGGCCTAGGGTGTGTGCTGATGCAGATTTGCAGGGTAATTGCTTATGCTTCTCGTCAGTTGAAGAAGCATGAAGAAAATTATCCTACCCATGATTTAGAAATGGCAACGGTCATATTTGCCTTAAAGAATTGGAGACACTATTTGTATGGGTCGAAATAAGAGATATATACTGATCATAAGAGTCTACAGTATATGTTTCAGCAGAAGGATCTGAATCTGAGGTAGTGCAGATGGGTAGAGCTTCTGAAGCATTATGACTGTGAGATTCTCTATCACCTAGGGAAGGCCAATGTAGTGGCGAATGCTTTGAGCAGGAAATCTATGGGTAGTCTTGCTTATATTGTGATTGGCAGGAGGGCATTGATAAGAGATTTGAGGCAGTTGGCAGATTTTGGGGTAGAGTTGGATTTGGGTTCCCAGGATCGGAACCAGGCTATAATAGCCCAAGTTCAGGTGAAGTCAATATTGCTAGATGATATTAAAGTGGCTTAGGACAGGGATTCATATCTACTGAAGCTGAAGGGAGAGGTTCAGAGTGGACGGATGACAAAGTTCACAGTGGAGGATGGAATACTGAGATGTGGGAAACGTATATATGTACCAGACTTTGATGGGCTATAGGAGTGGATTATGAGAGAGGCTCACTATTCTGCATACAGTGTACATCCAGGGGTTTCCAAGATGTACCATGATCTGAGGAATATATATTGGTGGCCAGGGATGAAAAGAGATGTAGCTCAGTTTGTATCTAAATGCTTAGCCTGTCAGCAGGTTAATTTTGAGCATCAAAAGCAATAAGGGCTATTTCAGGAGATAGAGCTACTAGAATGGAAATGGGAACAGGTTACCATGGATTTCGTAGTTGGTCTACCGTGGACTTCGAAGGGAAATGATTCTATTTTGGTTATTATTGACTGATTGACGAAGTCTGCACACTTTCTGGAGGTTAAGACCAGCTATTCAACAACTCAGTACGCACAGTTGTATGTGGATAAGATTGTACGTCTTCATGGAGTTCCTTTGGTGATCATATCAGACAGGGGTACACAATTCACATCTCAGTTTTGGCAGAAGTTTCAGGAGGCTATGGGTACCCAGTTACAGTTCAGTACTGCTTTCCATCTACAGACTGATGGGCAGTCAAAGAGGACAATCCAGACTTTGGAGGATATGCTCAGATTATGCGTTCCGGATTTCAAAGGTAACTGGGATTATTATCTGCCATTGATTGAGTTCTCCTACAATAATAGTTACCACTCTTCTATTGGTATGGCTCCATTTGAAGCACTATATGGTAGAAACTGCAGATCTCCAGTGTGTTGGGTGGAGCCAGGAGAGAAGCAGCTAGAGGGACCAGAGCTAATTAGAGAGACTATAAAGAAGGTTCCTATGATCAAAGAGCGGATGAGGACTTTCTTTAGTAGGCAAAAGAGTTATGCTGATCCAAAGAGAAAGGATGTACATTTTTCAGTTGGTTATCATGTCTTCCTAAAGGTCTCATCGATGAGAGGAGTTATGAGATTTGGGAAGAGGGGTAAGCTATCACCACGATTTATAGGCCCATTCGAGATACTTAAGCGGATTGGCAGTGTGGCCTATAGATTGGCTCTTCCACCCAGTATGAGTCAAGTACATCCAGTCTTCCACATATCATTACTGTGGAAATATGTTTCTGATCCATCGCACATTTTGGAGGTTCAGAATGTGGATCTCAGTGAGGATTTGTCATATAAGGAGCTACCTATAGAGATTGTTGATCAACAGGTCAGAAAGCTTCGGAACAAAGAGATCCCTATGGTAAAAGTGCTATGGAGGTACCAGACAATGGAGGACTGCACATTGGAGAGTGAGCAGGAGATGAGGAGTAGATATCCATTCCTGTTCCAACAATGAGGTATGTTTTATTTAAATTCAAGGACGAATTTAATTGTAGGGGGAAGAATATAACACCTGTCATATATATATATATGTGTGTGTGTGTGTGTGTGCATCTTAAACAGAATCGGTCTAGTTCATTAATCCTGCAATAAGTCTGAGTTGTTTATTTATTTTGAGAATCTTAGAGAATGAGTGAGTCAAAAGAGTGAACATGAAAAATATTCCTTTGTGTAATATAGATTGATGGTTGTAAACTATCAAAGAGATTGGAGAATTGTCACTCAAGAGAGACCAAATTGAATCAGACCTATTTTGACCGTACTTGGAGAGTAAAGTCAGGATGAAATGTAGAAATTCACCATAAATTGTGTAGATCTCCTTTTGATTTGGATTATTGATATGTTGAACCCCTAAGTGTCTATTTTAAGTGTCAAAAAGAATCAAGGAGTTTGGATATCTGTAACTCATTTGAGAACTAGTTTTGTATGAGTGGATGAGGAAGGTCTCTAGCTCGGCAGAATCTGGCATTTGTGAGCCGGCATTGCAAAGTGGAATTTTCGAGCCGGCATGGCGAAGTGGCATTTACGATCGGCATTGCGAAATGGCATTTGCGAGCCGACATTGAAAAAGTGGCATTTGCGAGCCGGCATTGCGAAGTGGCATTGCAAGCCGGCATTGCGAAGTGGCATTTACGATCTGGCAATTGTGAAGTGGTATTTGTGAGCCGACATTGCGAAGTGGCATTGCGAGCTAGAACTGGCGAAGAAAAAATGGCGAAGGGAAATTCACTAAGACAGTAGCCTATTTAAGGAGAGGCAATAACTATTTTTTTTCACAATAACTTCTTATTTTTCTTCTCTTTTTCTCCTTCGTTCTTCTTTTCTCCATAGAAGGCCGAACCACTATCTTCCATTTTCTTTTTTAATTTTCTTCATTTCTTCATCAAATTACTAAGGAAAATTCATAGAAATCTTAAGTATTAACTTAGCTCACCTCATTTCTATCATCAATTTGTAGAAAGGAGCTAAGGATTTCAAGGGATATTGAAATGTAGATTTCGTCCATTTTATCCCATTTGAGGTAAGGGTTCATTTGTTTGGTTTGATTGATTAATTAGATGTTATTTAGGTTGAATTAGATGGGTTTAGTGTTAATTTACTTAGATTGATACTAATTTGTGGAAATCCCTAAATTTGATGGTTGATTTGAAGTTGTAAGATATGACTTGATGAATTAGTTGATGTTAGAATTAGTTAATTGGATATGAATGGATAACTAATTGATGGATTAATTGATGTAGAATTATATATTTGACAAAGGTGTATTATAAAGTGACCTAATTGGCACATTTGGAAAAAATTTGGGGGAATTGACTTTTGCAAAGGTGACTTGAAGCATTAGGTGAGTTTACACTGCATCAATTTACATTTCTATATCATTGTATTGTTGAATGGAAACCTTTGGTGAAAAACCATAAATGACCGAACCATGTATGTCTTATATTGCCTTTGGAATTCCTTGCTTTTTGCCATGTTTTCCTTGCCAATTTGATCATATTTGATGATTGTTTAATAGTACTTCTTGATGCCTAGCTCGTTTGCCATTGGTCTATTAGTTTGTATTCCATAGGCCTATCATTTGAATGCCATTGTCACCACCGACGTGGCATGCCAATTGACCTATCATTTCAACCACCAAACTAACTTTTGTTTTATGACTTTCCTTAATGCTAAAACCTTAATTAATGATTGTATATTGTATATGGCATTGCCATTGATTATATTGGATACTGTATTGATTGATACCGAGCTGATTGTTATTTGATTGACTGTTATCTGGATACCATAGTTGCTTATGGTATCCCTCGTTATTGACCTTGATATGGTTTGGCAGAACTACCTATTCGGCAGGGTAGTGGGAAAATACTGTCGACCTCGTACACATTGTACTATTGAACCCTAGCTAGGAGGGGTTATGGTCCTTGCCATAGTGCCTGATCAGCCTTATGCTTATATGATACTGGTGACCTACATGGTCATTATATACTGATTGACTGGAGATTGTATGATTTCTTTTCATACAATCCATCCCATTATCTGTCTTTCCATATGATACCGAGCCTATGTGTTATTCTTTGGTTATACTGTGCCTTGACATTGATGCTCTCTACTAATATCCTATTAACTGATACCTATTGTTTATTGTGATACATGTAAGTTCACTGAGTATCATCTATACTCACCGTTTATTTGTTTACCCATTTCAGCAGAGAAGTAGGTCGCAGAATCCAGTCTTTTGTTTCTCTGTGGATTTCTGCTACAGACTTTCTGACGTATATATATATTCTATTTATATAACATTAATTTTTTGTATTCATTATCTAGTTGCTCCATGGGTATGTACGGGTTAGCTAGGAAATGAACATGTATATGATGATGGTATTATTATATTGATGATATTATATGATGATGCATGATATGATATTGTGATAATTAATGATTACAACCAATTACAGAATGCATAACAGAATGAATAACAGGATAACAAAATGAATGGTAACTATGATAATTGAATAATATATTGAGGTTGATAGACTGTGTAATGGTACTGGGTTCTACGGGTGCCGGTCACCATTGTCATTTCCAGTGCCCTAGGACCGTTGCGACTCGGGAAACTGGATCGTGACAATAGCATGATCCTCCAGTTGATTCATAGATTTTTTAGGAGTTTTTATGTTTTCTTTGTATTTTTTGCATTTTTGTACTTTGGTGACCTTATAGGTCAATTTTTGGGATATTTGATATATTTTTTGATGTAATTATGCAATTTCAATATATTTATGCAATTTTTGATTCAAATTGATGTCTTAATCATAATTTGATAATTTGATGCTTGTCATGTTGATTAATGTGTTGATGTATTTGCAGCATACATTGAATTTTGCTGATATTTTATTGCCTATGCTATTATTTTTTGTTGTTTTGAGATAAGTGGTTGGTTGCCAATTGATGCTAAAAAATTGTGTATACAATTTTGCATTTTGCATTTTGTTATTCTAAATTATTTTGGCATTTTGAGTTGCTATTTTTTGCAAATATTTTTTTTTTATAAAAATGGAGAATTTTGCATAAAAATGCCTTTCTGGTTGGTTTATGGTCATTTTGATGGAATGCAGAAAACAAATGCCTTTTTTTAACTTGAATTATGCACCTTTCATGATAAACATACTTTTTGACAGTAAAAATCTCCCTTTGAACGCCCATTTTTTGATTGCTTTCAAACAAAGGGGAGTAAAAGTAAAAATAAGTAAAAAATATCTTTTAAAACTTATTGGCACTAATTCTGGGGTAGTTTTGTACCAAAACACAAAATCTCCTTGGTTCATACTGTTTTTAACACTTGCACGAAATAGTTGTTTGTAACCCTAAAAAAGGGGGAGATTGTTAGACTTTTAGTATCCTAACATGCTCATTTTGATGGGTATAAATAATTAATTAATCAATTAACTTTGTTTGTTTGATTATATGCAAGGTTCACTTTTCATATTGCAGATTACTGGTATACAACACCCGTTACTTAAGTAAGAAGCCCCACCACTAATGGACACAAGGATAAAAATCTGAGATGCATGTATAGTTGTGCTTGCTACGAAGCAGTAGTAGTCGCTACTAAAAAGTCCAGAAGGTTTAGTAGCTCAAAGTAGGGAAAAAGGTTAAGTAGTGCCTATTGCATACATATGTCCCCGTCGCCACATAAGTATAAAGTTAAGTAGCAACCGCTACAAACATGTCACCGCCATGATTATGAGATTCAAAAGGTCTAGAAGCTCAAGGGTCCAAGTGAGCAGAGGAGTGACGCTCGCTACAAGGAGTAGCGCCCGCTACTAAGAAAGCTCAGAAGACACATAAGTATTTTAGAGAAATTGAATGAAAAGTCATGCTGTTACTTATGGAATTCATTGCCACTACAAGTTAAGTCACAGCCGTGAAGTTCTTCACCAAGGATCAGTAGCGCCTATTACTCCCTTTGTAGCTACCGCTATAGTTCGAAAACTGATAGAAAAATAGCCATTGTAAGTATGAAGTTTTTCCTTAAATGCACATTCAATGAACCAAACGACTTTATTAAGCTGAAGACTATTTATATGAGTTGGTATGAAGTTAATGGAAAGAGAACAACCTCAATTCTTACATTAATTCATACTATTGAGCATTTAAGAGTTCTTGAGCTTTTTTTTGCATTTTCTTATTGTAAGGAGAATTAATTGCTATTATTCTAGGTTGTTGAAGTGTAATTAATTTCTGAGAGTTGGGTAAAAGCTATTGGGTTATTTCTTTCTCATATTTTGTATTTCTTTTAGGTTTTGTGTGATCCTTATTGTA
This sequence comes from Aleurites moluccanus, assembly GCA_948193065.1. Taxonomy (NCBI): domain Eukaryota; kingdom Viridiplantae; phylum Streptophyta; class Magnoliopsida; order Malpighiales; family Euphorbiaceae; genus Aleurites; species Aleurites moluccanus. Next base: position 4,365 of record CANXYC010418458.1, on the reverse strand, counting down.
AAACACATTATAAGATTTATTGTGAGCCAAAACACTCAAGGTTTGATCTTGTACCGGTGAAAAAGTTCAAAGTTAGTGAAATACTCAAGTGTGATCATGAGGAGAGGACGTAGGATCTTTTTGGGCAAACCACTATAAATTCCTTGTGTTGAATTTTCTTTCCATCTTCTCCTTATTAATTTTTAGTTGTTGTTAATTTTTTAAAAATAACCAATTCACCCCCCTCTTGGTTTCCAAGGGATTTTCACAATCTTTGAGAGATCTTGAGCAAATATCTTGATAATAGCTTGCTAAACCCAAGAAACTCCTAAATTTTTTAACATTTGTGGGTCTAGGTTAGTTAAGAATTGCATTCACTTTCCTTATATCCATTATAGGCTATTCATTGCTCACCACATGCATTAAAAAGCACACACTCTGAAGCTTGAATTCACACTTTGAAAGCTTAGTAAACAATTGATGCTCTCTCAAAGTCTACAATATTAATCAAAGATGAAGATAATAACAACCTTGTCCAAGAATGGCTTGAAAACTCTATTCATCAAGTCCATAAAGGTAGCCAATGTGTTAGTCAAACCAAATGGTAGAACCAAGAATTCATAATCGCTATATCTCATCCAAAAATCCATCTTGGACACATCCTCACTTTGAATCCTTAACTAGTGATAACTTGACCTCAAGTCTATCTTAGAGAAATGGTTGCCCCTTACATATGATCAAATGAATAATTTATTATAGGCAAGGGATACAAGTTTTGGATAGTGACCTTTTTAAGCTCATCGTCTATCCTAATGTCGCTACAATTCACTCGTAAGTAAACGAGGTAGGTGTAGCATGTGGAGACAGAATCAAGGCCATTCTCACTCAAGGAAGGCTTGTAAGGCTACCCATTCCTTTGGAACCAACTCATTATTATAGTGTAAACCGATTATTCTAAAATGTTCAATGATTAATAAGAACCTTTATCACAAATATTTGTATTTAGAATCAAGTAGATGTTATTGTTAGAACGCCTTCCCTATGAGGGACAAATCATAGGACTGTGCGCATCAGTAACTCAACTGATAGAGTCAAAGTATCAGAGTCCTTCCTAGAGGGGACAAAGTTTCTCTAGGAATGTGTTAGTGCAAGCGCATATGTTAGTGCAAGCACATGTACTTTGTATGGAGATCATAGTACTTCTGTTATGTTTCTTTGTTATTCTGACATTTACATTGCTTACCCTATATATATATATGTATCTGTGATGTGTTATTTCTTGTAGGCACTTCTGACCTCTAATTTCTGACCTTTGTATTTTGATCTGTGATTTTGATTTTGATATGTTTATGAACTTTTTGTTATATATATATATGGATAAAGAAAGCACTCTAAATCTTTGATATGATTCTGAACCTCAGGTATGGCATATGCATAATTCATTGAGTTGAAGGTTCACCCTTCTTTTGTTGTGGTTTTCAGGTGCTAGAGTCGTTGGTCCATATACTGAAGATAAAACTTCTTGACTTCTTTCTCCAAGAAGCTAACTGAAAGTATAGACTATGATTATTTTGCATATTTTGTTATTAATTGGAGATGTAATCCTCTTAGAGCTCTATAATAGTTGAATGGTTTTAATATTCTTTTTGGGTTATCACTTCTTCATTTTTTATAGAGGAACTTATTTGATCCACAGTGAACAAGTTTATTATATTTTTGATGTTTATATTACAGGTTGATGATGTTTATGTTTTAGATTTGTGGATGGCTATGAAAATTGTTTTCATATTGCCCCAAGTTAGGTTAGTGTGTTCTACGGGTTTTTGGTGGCTTAAGCCTACCCATGCCCTAGGACCGTCACATCTCTAGTTTTAGGATGTGACAAAGGTGGTATCAGAGTTTAGGTTTGAAGTTATAGTTGATATGTGGCAATGAGTGTATGATTAGGGAAATTATGAAGCATAGGAATTATGTCTTATCAATGTTTTGTTATCCTTTATTGTGAATTTATGTTTTTGTCAGATCTAAATTTGAATTATTTGTTCTGTTATAAGTTATGATATGCCTCCCAAACATAGTCATGGTAGAGGCAGCAGATATGGTCGTCCTAGGAGAGATGTTTCTTCTAAGGCAGATTCTATGGGCTGAATGGGGGGTAATGAGATTCCTCCAGCACCTCCATTGGATATGGCTTAGAGATTTGAATAGTTGGAGCGTAATTACGAGATTATAGCTGAGTATATTGCCCAGTAGAGACAACAAACTCCTACGGTACATATGGCTCCAGCTCCGCCACCACTTGTAGTTCCGATAACTCCTTCAATTGCTCCTCCTCAGCCACATTTGGTTCCATAGGTTGAGGAAATATCTTTTGATAAATTTTTGAAGCTCAAGCCAGTAGAGTATAAGGGCGAGGTTGTCACGACCTAACTTGGGAGTCGCAACGGTCCTAGGGTACGGGTGTTGCATAAGCGACCAGTACCACGAAGAACCCAAAATAACTATCTATATGGCATGCAATAAACATAAACAACTTAATTAACTTAAAAATGCTGAAGAAAATTCGACAATATCTCCTCTATAATAAGACTATACCCAAAAATAAAACAAGCACACAATACTTCTATTATCATCCATAACCAATCTCAAACCAATGATCCCTCTGGATCTCCAACAACAACTCAATACACACATATCTATACATTCAAACATTTCCATAAATATATAGCATATCATATCTATCCCAAAATATCATTAACATGCAAAACTATAAAAATGCAAACTTCTAATATTAGCTACATGTCACTTCTTAGATACAGTACCATGGAATTACTATTCTATACATTATTTACATAGTATTTAGAAGTTTGATTTTTTACATGATCACTACAATCTTTCGAGGCAGAAGAAGAGTATGCCAGTGGAAAGCGTGCCTCACCGAAGACCTGAAAAATTTAAACACGAAGAAAATGAGTATAAAAATACCTAGTGAATCCAAATTATAAAGATGCAGTAAATGCTCATTAACAATGTTAATGCCAATATATAGTCCAAAGAATTTAATAAAGTATAGAAAATGAATAATAAAGCAATTAACTGTAAGAATAGTAATATAATAACCATTCAGATAATAAGAGGTAGCACACATATGATATCACAGGATTTGGGTTACTTTTTTGAACTTTAATACTCAACACTATCATAAAGTGCCCTGCACTAAGGAATATAACGTCCCTCCCTAGTAGGAGTCCCATAAATACATGACTCTCATAAGGATATTTTCCTCACGACTAGAGAATATAACGTCCCTCTCTAGTAAGGGTCCCATAAACACAGTGTGCACACAGTCGATGGACTTTACCCGTTATACCATCGAAATATCCCTCTTCCAATATCATATGAATGTGCTTCCAAGTAACAGTAAATATAACATATATACAACTTATATAGCAATAAAACAATCATATATACATATATGAGAAATATTAAAAGAAGTTTCGAGTTTACCAAAAATTGGCCCGGCGGGCCCAGTTGCGCTACCGCAACTGGCTACCAAATTACTGGTCCGTTTTGAAATTTTTAGGTAGTTTCTGGTTAACTGTGTTACCAAAAGAATTAAATGGAATATGAGGTACCATTTCAAAGCTTAGGTCAGGACTAGATGATTGGGCCAAGTGGTGGCCCAATTGACTTTTTGGTTTTCATTTTATGGACAATCAAAGTTTAGATTAGTTTAGGTAGTTTCGGTGAGTTTATTTACGGGCCAAATAACACTTTAAGCACTTTTGGTTAACAAACTGTATTTTTAGAATACAATTGATATAATATAAATAATGCAAATCATGCAAATTATACAAAAGGATTCACCTCTAGCACAATGCACTATACTTTCCTCAATTCAAGGCCTCAAAACCTACTCGGCTCGCCGTTCAACACTCCAATCGGGAGTTTTTGACGGTTTACCTATTAACACATATAACACTCCGATAAGGTATAAAATCATTACAAAACACATCAATTACACAAAAATACACCAAATTCACTAAGACATACACTATATACACAATTAAGCTTACTTTACACAATTCATACTATATCCATTTCTTTATGCAATAACTCATATCCAATACCAGTTTTAACTTAAATTATGCATATTCATCACTAATATAACACATTAACAACTCTTATACACTTAGTTTCTCATTAGTCAAATATCTTAAACTAACAACTTCAAACTTATTCAAATTAAGCAAAAGTCATTCCTTTAATCTATTTTTCAATGCCATTTCATCTAACAACATATATAAACATTAAAAGTATGACATTCATCCATTTAAACCTAATAAACATCAAAACACACTTCTCCATTCCTATTCTTCCCATTCG
>CANXYC010418432.1:0-16646 GCA_948193065.1 Aleurites moluccanus | reverse complement strand
ACCATTGTTCCTTAGTGATGTGGGATACATCTTTTGATCAGTAAGGAACAAGAGGAAATTATGAAATGATAAAAATAAATATATGAATTATGCTTATATGGATCATAGAAATGAATATTGAATGATATCTATATTTGATATGAATGTGTAATATAAATAAGATCCAGAATATGAGAGTTCTACGGGTTTATGGTGGCCTTAATCCTACCCTTGCCCTAGGACCGTCGCACCACTGGAGTCGGGGTGTGACACATATATATATAATTCAACTATTATCTAAAAATATTATATAAAAGAGTCTTCTTGTGGAGAAGGAAATCAAGAAGCTCTGTCTTCAAGATTAACTCTCTCTCGAACAAAGCTAGAACCTGAAATTCACAAAAGAGTGGTGAGCCTTCAACTCAGTAAGATGTGAACAATCAGAATGAATAACATATATAGAATACTTAAATAGAAAATCTTGAACATGTACCAGGGTACTAGAAAGAAATCTTAACATATATACATTAATATCATAAGTGCTTACAAAGGGTAGCACTATCCAATCATTTCATAATACATATATAAATATCAAATCATGATTATTTTTAAGAACATAAATGCCTATAAAGAATGGCAATATCAAATAAACATAACATATAACTGATATCATATCATAATGTTTGGGTAGCCTTGCTAACTTCACGGGGCACATATGCTTACGCAAACAAATGCCTAGAGCTCGTGATCCCCTCTAGGTGGAACACTAATACTATATCCTATCCAGGTTTCCTCTGTGCACATTGGACCAATGAATTAACTCTAATTGAGAAAAGTGTTCTATAATGTATGTTCCGTAATATACATATCATATATTGGTTCAACAGTAATTAAAAGTGATCAAGAGATCACAAAATATGAATAACATATCATCTTATGTATAACAAAGGCTTATTAATGAACTTGGTCCAAGGAAAATAACCAAGTCATTATCAATATTCAAAGATTCTATTTAAGGAGGATTTCAATAAATTGAATTCATAAATAACATATAAATATATATGAATATAATATACTTTAGCAAACATTCTCATATGGAGAATCATATACATGAAACCAAATCCACACTTACCTCTTAGAACTAAAAAGCTTTCTAGTCAAGCTCAACTCTTGCTCAAATCCAAAAGATCCTTAATTTCTTCAGTTCTCTTCTCCTAAATAAAAATTTTCAAAATTTCAAAATTTAGGGTTTTCTCAAAACAATCATATAAAATAATCCTCCATAAATTTTAAATTCCTTAGAGTATCTATAAACAAATTCTAACATTAATTTAACCATTAATAGAGGATGAATAATAGTTATAGAGAAAATCTACTATTTACAGCACTATTCATCCAAAAATCATAAATCTTCATACTACTAAATCTAGCCATAATTATTAGCTATTAATACTAACAAAAGATCACCCACAACTTAAAAATAACTATTCTAGCTAACAAAGAACTTAATTCAAGCTAGAGAGAATATCTGAGAAAATTACCTTATTTTCTCCTCCAAAGAAATTTTGAAGAATTTGGCTTGAATTGATGTTCTTATAGTGTTTAATTTATGTTTTCTAGCATTAATAAGGCTTAATTGGAGTATTAAAACCTTAGAAATGAAGAAAAATGACTTATGTTTGAGAGAAATAGGAAATGAAAAAGAAGAAAGAATAAGAAAGAAATAAGAGGAAGAAAAGGAAGAAAGAAAGCTATTGCCAAAAAATAAAGCATGAATTTATTATTCACGGGTACTATTCATGTGCACTGTTTATAATTACGGTTCACATGCACTGTTCAAGGTTATTGTTCACGGTTATTGTTCACATGCACTGTTTCAGTTACTGGTCACTTACACTGTTCACGACAAAAGCTGAAAAATTCACTCCGGCAGCACATGCTAAACCAGCTTTATCTTGAGCTACAAAAGTCTAAATGCCTCGATTCTTCCTTCCACTTAAACTAGACACATGAGGCTACAATATATCCTAAATTCTTTTTTTAAAATCGTGAACATAGATTCACAAAATTCTGCATAAACACAAACTCTGAAATTCAAATCAAAACAAACAAATTTCACTTCCAAAATAAACATTCCATAACAAATTTTATATACATCATTACAAGAATTTCAGAATACATACAAGCAAAAGAAATCTCAGGTGTTACATTCTCCCCCCTTGATAAAATTCATCCTCGAATTTAAAGAATTTACCTTAAACTTGAAATAGGTGGGGATAATTAGCTTGCATGTTTAACTCACTCTCTCAAGTGCATTCTTCCATAACCTGGTACTTCCATAAGACTTTAACCATTGCTATCTCTTTGTTCCTTAGCTTCTTGATCATCCTATCAACGATGGCTACTGGAACCTCTTTATAAGTCAAGTCTTGCTAAAATTCTATCTCTTGAGATTGCAACACATAGGAAGGATCTACAACATATTTTCGAAGCATGTTAACATGAAAGACTGGATGCACATTGTCCAAGTGAAGTGGCAAGGCTAATCTGTAAGAGACTTCTCCAACTTTATCCAACACCTCAAATAGCCCAATATACCTCAGAGATAGCTTACCTTTCTTACCAAATCTTAGAACTCCTTTCATAGGTGAGACTTTCAAAAACACTAAGTCACCAACCATGAAACGAAGATCTTTTCTCTTAGGATCGGCATAGCTCTTCTGCCTACTGAAAGTAGTCTTCAATCTTTCTCTAATGATAGGGACCTTTTCTGTTGTATACTAAATCAATTTAGGCCCTTCAACATGCTTCTCTCCCACTCCATCTTAGCACAAAGGAGACCTATACTTTCTACTATACAAAGCCTCATAAGGAGCCATCTTGATGGTAGAATGATAGCTATTATTATAGGCAAACTCTATCAAAGGAAAATGCTTATCCCAATTACCTCCAAAGTCTAGAATGCACATTCTCAACATGTCTTCTAGAGTTTGGATGGTCTTCTCTGATTGCCCATCTATCTGGAGATGAAATGTCGTGCTAAAATTAAGCTGAGTACCCAAAGACTCTTGTAGCTTCTACCAAAACCTCGATGTGAATTGAGCTCCTCTATTAGAGATAATAGAAACTGGAATCCTACGGAGTCTTACTATCTCATCAATATACATCTGTGCATACTGAGAAGCTGTGTAGGTTGTCTTGACTGGCAAGAAGTGAGCTGACTTGGACAATCTATCCACAATTACCCAGATCGAGTCATGCCTACTTGAAGTACGTGGCAACCCTACAAAAAAGTCCATAGTTATCCTTTCCCACTTCCACTCTGGTAGTGGCAACTGTTGAAGTAGACCCAAAGGCTTCTGATGCTAAAATTTCACTTGCTAACAAGTCAAACATCTTGCTACAAACTCTACCACATCCTTTTTCGTCCCACTCCACCAATTACAACTCTTGATGTCATGGTACATCTTTGTAGCACTTGGATGAACACTATAGCTGGAATGATGTGCTTCCTTAAGAATTACATCCCTTAAACCATTGATTGCTGGAACACATACTCTGCTGCCAAGTCTCAATATGCTATCCATCATAGCAAAACCTGGAGATTTCTTTATTCCCACATCTCTCTTCAGCTTCACAAACTGAGGATCTTTATCTTGTGCCTCTCTAATTCAATCAATAAGTATAGGCTTGACTTGGAAACGTGCTAGAAGCACTCCTGTATCTGACAAGTCAAAACTGATCCCCACATCATGCAAACTCTGCACCTCACTCACCAAAGGTCTCTTACTCACCTGAATATAGGCTAAGCTACCCAAAGACTTCATGCTCAAAGCATCCGCTACCACATTTGCCTTTCCTGGATGGTATAAAATCTCACAATCATAGTCTTTAAGTAACTCCATCCATCTCCTTTCCCTAAGATTTAGGTCTTTCTATTGGAAGATATACTTCAAGCTCTGATGATCTGTAAAGATCTCACACTTCTCTCCATATCTTCAATGCAAAGACAACTGCAGCTATCTTAAAATCATGAGTTGGATAATTCACCTCATGCTTCCTTAATTGTCTAGAAGCATAAGCTATTATCCTACCATGCTGCATAAGCATACAACCAAGCCCTATTCTCAAAACATTACAATACACCGTATAACCTCCTTCACCTGATGGCAAAGCTAACACAGGTGCCGTGGTGAGACAAGTCTTCAACTTATGGAAACTCCCTTTACAAGCATATGTCCATTGGAATTTCACTAGCTTCTGAGTAAGCTTAGTCAAAGGAACTGCAATCTTAGAGAAATCCTGAATAAACCTTCTATAGTAGCCTACCAAACCTAAGAAACTCCTAACTTCTGAAACATTGGTGGGTCTAGGCCAACTAAGAATGGCATTTACTTTCCTTGGGACAACCTTAAGTCCATCCTTGCTCATAATATGTCCAAGGAAACAAACATTCTCAAGCCAAAACTCATACTTTGAAAGCTTAGTAAACAACTAATGCTCTCTCAAAATCTGCAATACCATCCGAAGATGTTTTTCATGCTCTTTCTCACTTTGAGAATACACAAGAATGTTATTTATAAACACTATGACAAACTTGTCTAAAAATGGCTTGAAGATCCTATTCACGAGATCCATGAAAGCAGCTGGTGCATAAGTCAATCCAAAAGGTAGCACTAGAAACTCATAGTGAACATATCTCGTTCGGAAAGCAGTCTTAGACACATCTTCATTTCGAATCCTCAACTGATGATAACCAGACCTCAAGTCTATCTTGGAGAAATGACTAGCACCCTGCAGTTGGTCAAACAAATCATCTATCCTTGGCAAAGGATACTTATTCTGAATGGTGATCTTATTGAGTTGTCTATAATCGATACACAGTCTCATAGATCCATCATTCTTTTTCACAAAGAGCACAGGAGTACCCCAAGGAGAACTGTCGGGTCGAATGAATCCTTTGTCAAGTATATCTTGCAACTGAGTCTTCAATTCTCTTAACTCTACTGGTGCCATATTGTCACGACCTGGTTTCCCAGACTGCGACGGTCCTAGGGCACGGGAAATGCTAATGGCGACTGGCACCCGTAGAACCCAGTACCATTACACAGTCTATCAACCTCAATATATTATTCATTTATTATAATTACCATCCATTATATTATCCTGTTATTCATTTTGTTAACCTGTCAATTATTTTATCACCATTCTGCAATTGGCTCTCACAAGTACATATCATATATCATGCATCATTATATAATCAATATATACCATCAATATCAGATATAAACAATGTTCATCTCCTAGCTACCCAATACATACCTATGGAGCAACTAGATAATGAACACCAAATATATAAATACAGTAATCCAAAAGTATATACATCAAAAAGTCTGTAGCAGGAATCCACAGAGAAACAGATGACTAAATCCTGCAACCTACTCCTCTCCTGAAAGGGGTAAACAAACAAAAAGATGAGTATGGATGATACTCAGTGAATTTACATGCATCACAATAAAGAATAGGCATAGTTAATCAATGGTTTAAGTCAAAGAAATATTAGAATACAGAAGGGCTGTCAAGATACAATAAACTAAAGAAATATCATATATAAAATAGGTTATATATGGCAAGACAGATAATGGGATGGACTGTATGAAAAGAAATCATACAGTCTCCAGTCAATCTATATCACTCGACCGTGTAGGTCACCAGTATCATATAAGTATAAGGCTGATCAGGCCCTATGGCCAAAATCATAACCCCTCCTAGCTAGGGTTCAATAATACAATGTGCACAAGGTCGACAATATTTCCCCGCTACCCTGTCGAATTGATAGTTCTGCCAAACTATATCAGGGTCAATAATGAGGGATACCATAAGCAACAATGACATCCGGATAACAATCAATCAATAATAAACAGCTCGGTATCAATCAATTCAATATTCAATATACTCAATAACAATGTCATATACAATGTATAATCAATAATAGCAAGTATGGTAATAAGAAAAGATATGAAACAAAAGTTGGTTCAGTGGCCGAAAATGGTAGGTCAATTGGCATGCCAATATCGCTGGCAACAATGGCATTCAATTGGTAGGCCTATGGCATACAAACCAATAGGTCAATGGCAAATGAATTAGGCATTTTGTCGAATACTTGGTGGGCATACAATGGCAAGCCAATAAATTAGGTTTTGGTGCAAAATTGACTTGCACAACAATAAGGTACATTATCACACAAAGCAAAGGTATCAATAAACACAATTTAAACAAAATTAAAATGAATCAAATGGCTAAGGAAAAATCAAGGAAAACCAAACAAAAACATAGGCAAATTAGGCTAGGTTGGTTCGGCCACAATTAGGGTTTTCACCAAATGGTTCAATTCATCAAATCAATGATACAATCAAGTAAAATGATGCAATGTAAACTCACCTAATGATCCAATTAGCCAATATGCACTCCAATTGAACCAATTCCACTAAAATTCCCAATTTTTGATACTTTGAAAATCCAATTTACACAATCTCCAATTCTATATCAAATTAACCATCAATTAGCTATCCATACATATCCAATTAATCATTTCTAACTTCAATTTGCAATTCCTAACACTAAATCATAAACTCATTCTTTACAACTTCAAATTTAAGCATTCAAATTGGGAATTCCATCAAATTAAGATAAACTAAAGCAATTAAACACAATAACCATTCAATTCAACCTAAATAATTACTAAATCATTAATCAAATCAAACAAATAAACTTCTTACCCAAAATCACCAAGTTGGACGAATTCTTCACCAAGTAAAGCCTCCCAATCCTTTGCTCCTCACTTCAATCTAAGGTTAGAATTGAATTAAGCTACCTTGATTTGTTATATTTCCATCAAAATCCTAAAGAAATTTATAAGGAAATGAAGAAATGGAAGATGGGAGAAAAGGAAATGGAGCACGGCAATGGTGATGAAATGAAATGGAGAAGAAGAAACTGAAATATGATGGCCAAATAAGACAAAATCATTTGTAAAATTACAACTAAACCCTCCAAGTTACAACCTTTACACTTTAGTCCTTAAATTTTCTGTAATTTATGCTGACAATTCTGTCAGGATTCTGAATTCAAAGTGGGGAATGTATAGGCTTATTTTAATTTATCCTTATTTATAAAAATAGTTCTGGAGTTATTCTGTAACCCCGATCGACCACTTTCCACTATTCACCTTTAATTTCCCTTTATATATCAAAATGTCATTACTTATTTTTTCAGTGTTCCTAAATGATTTTCACTTCTTTCTTTTTACCAAAATTAGACATAAATTATGGTCATCTTTTACCCCCAGATCAACTTCAGAAATTCTTCCGTTGACCGGATTGCTAATTTCTCGGCAGTGTTCCTGACATCGCCAATTTCCAAAAAAAATTCAATTTTGCTTTCTAACTGTGTCTCTAAAATTATGTCCCACCATTTTAAGACTAATGAACCACATACTGAGAATTAATTCATGCATACATGTTATGGCTTTCTAGGGTATTAGACATATGGTATGGAGGAATATAAATCGGACTAGTGCTAGGAAGCAACTCAATACCGAACTCAATTTCTCTATCTGGTGGCAACCCAGGTAACTCATCAGGAAATACATCCAGAAACTCACTAACAACAGGAATTTGCTGCAAGTCTTTCACTTCCTTGCGAGTATCACAGATGTATGTCAATTATCCTTGCCAACCTTTCCTCATCAATCTCCTCGCCCCAATGGCAGATATCACATTATAGGGTACTTCACTCCTTTCCCCTTGAAACTCCAATTCCTCACCCAAAGGTGGCTGAAAGACTAACTTCTTCTCATGACGATTTATGGATGCATAAAACTTAGACGGCCAATTCATGTCCAAAATCACATCAAACTTAAGCATCGGTAGCACAATCAAATCTGACTCTAAACTCTTACCAACTATACTAATTACATAAGATGGATAAAAGTATTGAACCTCTATCTTTTCCTCGAAAGGAGTAGATACAACCAAAGCATTCTCAACAATACACATGGCATATTCAACTTCTTAGCAAAACTAGGCGAAACAAAAGAATGCGAAGCTCCTGAATCAAATAACACTCTCGCATTCAAAGCTTGGATCGGAAGAATATATGTAATCACGGTGTTAAAAGTTTGCACCTCTTGCTATGTCAAAGCAAATACTCCACCTCTACCTCTGCCCGAAGGTGTATGAACTGTAGTCTGACCTGAACTTCTGCCTCCCTCTGTAGCTATACCCAAGATACCTTGGCCTATGCCGGACTGCTGACCAACAACTCTCCTATCCATCTGGACTGAAGCCTGAGAAGTTGGAGGTCTAGCTCCAAATGAAGGTTATAGACAATCCTTAAGCAAGTGACCCTGCTGTCCACACCCATAGCATGCACCTATACCAAAGTGATAAGTTTCTCTGTGAAGCTTACCACACATAGGACAAGGAGGAATAGTAGTCCTAGGTGGTGTTGAACTGACAATACCATAACTCATCTGAGGTGCTGGTCTAGAGGAATTTTGCCTCAGCTGAGATCTCTCTTAAGGTACTCTATATCCATTTTGGGGAGCAAACTGAGTGAAACATCAATACTCTTCATTCCACTGACCTGTCTTAAGGAACTCCCAATCTTCGCCTTCTTTTTCTCTTCCCTTTCTGATCTAACCTCCATCTCTATCACTATAGCTTTATCCACAATCCTAGAGTATGAGTCAAACTCAAGAGCAGCTAGAAATTCAAACAACGAAGCTATGAGTCCTCTATGGAACCTTTGAATTCGTGCTACCTCTGTAGGAACCAAAGCTGGAGCAAATCTACTCAACCGGCTAAATTTCTTCACATATTTTGAAACAATCATACCAGGAATCTGAACCAATCTCTCAAACTCAACAGCTTTAGCCTCCCTTATACTCTCTGGAAGGAACTCCTTGATAACTCTTTCCTTGAACTGATTCCAAGAAAGATTTGTATTACCTTGAATACTCCTCCTGAACCAGTCTTTAGCTTCAACTTTTATCAAATAAACAATGAACTTTATGTCTCTCCTGTCTGAGATCCTCAAAATTTAGACCTTTTCCTCAATCTCATCTAGAAACTCTGTAGGATTCACCTCTCCACTATACTCAAAAGGTTTGAGCTTCAAGAACCGATCAAAAGAAACCTCCTCAACCAATGGCACAACTGCTGGTGGTGGTGGAGGAACCACTGGAGCAACTGGAACTACTGGTGCTGGAGGTACTTGTTACTCTCTTTGCTATGTAATGAACTCAACTAAAACCTCATAATTTCTCTACAACTGATCCAATCGCCGAGCCATACCAACCACATCTACCTGTGGCTCTGGAAGAACCTCCTCACCTCCCACTCTACCCACTGAACCCTCCTCATAAGGCAATTCTCGCCTAGGATGACCTCTACCACGTCCTCTACCTCATCCACGACCATGTCTCAGAGGCATCGCTAAACTAATAAGGAAAATATAGTAACTTTAGACTCATAACACAAGTTTAACATAGATTTATTCCAAATAATACATAACATAACGAAACAGAATCCTATGCTCCGTAGTTATCTTAATCAGACATTCATGCTAGGGAACTTACACATCTATATATTTATCTTATGGTTAAGAAACCTATATCTCTAATACCACCTCTGTCACACCCCAAAACTACTAGTGTGATAGTCCTAGGGAAAGGGTAGGCATAAGGCCACCGTACACCCATAGAACCCTTAGCTAGCCTAGATCAAATATACAACACATACTAGCATGCCAAACATCCATATCTTATATATCTCATCAACCTGATATGACATTTCCTCTTGTTCCTTACCGATCAAAAGATAATTCTAACATCAATATGGAACAAGGAAAAGTCGATAATGTCATCCAATACAACAAAAGAATAAGCAACATCACACACATGTACGGAGCTTCTAAGAGTATACTTCTCAAAGACATGAATACATATAAATATATATAATTCAACTATTATCCAAAAATATTACATAAAAAAGTCTTCTTGTGGAGAAGGAAATTAAGAAGCTCTATTTTTAGGATTAACTCTCTCTCGAACTAAGTTATAACTTGAAATCCATAGAAGAGCCTTCAACTTAGTAAGATGTGAACAATCAGAATGAATAACATATATAGAATACTTAAATAGCAAATCTTGAACACGTACTAGGGTACTAGAAAGAATCTTAACATATATACATTAATATCATAACTGCTTATAAAGGGTAGCACTATCCAATCATTTCATAATACATATATGAATATCAAATCATGATTATTTTTAAGAACATAAATGCCTATAAAGAATGACATTATCAAATAAACATAACATAGAACTGATATCATAGCATAATGTTTGGATAGCCTTATTACCTTCACGTGGCTCATATGCTTGAATAGGCATATGCCTAGAGCTCGTGATCCCTTCTAGGTGGAATACTGATACTATACCCTATCAGCCAGGTTTCCTCTGTGCACATTGGACCAATGAATTAACTCTTATTGGGAAAAGTGTTCTATAATGTATGTACCGTGATATACATATCATGTATTGGTTCAATCGTAATTAAAAGTGATCAAGAGATCACAACATATGAATAACATATCATATTATGAATAACAAAGACTTATTAATGAATTTGGTCCAAGGAAAATAACCAAGTCATTATCAATATTCAAAGATTTTATTTAAGGAGGGTTTTAATAAATTGAATTCATAAATAACATATACATATATATGAATATAATATACTTTAGCAAAAATTCTCATATGGAGAATCATATACATGAAACCAAATCCACACTTACCTCTTAGCACCAACAAGCTTTCTAGCCAAGCTCAACTCTTACTCAAATCCAAAAGATCCTTAATTTCTTAAGTTCTCTTCTCCTAAATAAAAATCCCCAAAATTCTAAAATTTAGGGTTTTAATCATATAAAATAATCCTCCATAAATTCTAAGCTCCTTAGAGTCTTTATAAATAAATTATAGCATTAATTTGACCATTAATAGATGATGAATAATAGTTATAGAGAAAATCTACTATTCATAATACTATTCATCCAAAAATCATAAATCTTTATACTACTAAATCTAATCATAATTATTAGCTATTAATGCTCATAAAAGATTACCCACAACTTAAAAATAACTATTCTAGCTAATAAAGAACTTAATTCAAGCTAGAGAGAAGATTTGAGAAAATTACTTTATTTTCTCCTCCAAAGAAATTTTGAAGAATTTGGCATGAATTGATGTTCTTATAGTCTTTAATTTATATTTTCTAGCATTAATAAGGCTTAATTGGAGTATTAAAACCTTATAAATGAAGAAAAATGACTTATGGTTGAGAGAAATAGGAAATGGAAAAGAAGAGAGAAGAAGAAAGGAAGAAAAGGAAGAAAGAAAGCTACTGCCAAAAAATAAATCCCGAGTTTACTGTTCAAGTGTACTGTTTACGGTGTTGTTCATAGTTACTGTTCATGGATATTGTTCACATACATTGTTCACAGTACTGTTCACGTGCATTGTTTATAGTTACTGTTCATGGGTACTGTTTACGTGCACTGTTCACGATTACTGTTCACATGCACTGTTCATGATAGAAGCTGAAAAATTCACTCCGACAGCACATGCTAAACCAGCTCTATCTTGAGCTACAAAAGTCTAAATGCCTCAATTCTTCCTTCCACTTAAGCTAGACACATGAGGCTACAACATATCTCAAATTCTTTCTTTAAAACCTCGAATATAAATTCACAAAATTCTTCACAAACACAAACTTTAAAATTCAAATTAAAACAAATAAATTTCACTTCCAAAATAAACATTCCTTAATAAATTTTATGTACATCATTACAAGAATTTCAGAAAACATACAAGTAAAAGAAATCTCCGGTGTTATACTCACTCCTAACCAGAATTTATAGCAACCATTATCTCCCAATCAGTCTCAACCAAAGTCTCTTTTATTCGATCTAAAACCAGCTCCTCCCCCTCATGCTGTTGTTGCCACAATATAATATGATATAATAGGGCCTACCAACAAGTTGTTACAGTTGATCCAGCAAGAGCATAAAGAAAAATTTGATCTAATTGTGGATCAACAGCTCCAGCAAAAGCTAAGATTCAAAAAAATGGAAGAAATACAATTACAATATAAGGAAAAGTTAGAAAAAATTGAGGAGCAATAGTCTTTAATCCATTCTGAGTAATCTTGCTTAGGAAGAATATAATTTCAGTTTTGGATTGACTTTCTCAACCCACCAAAACCATTTGAGTCTAATGTAAGTAAAAAAAGTGAGAAGCTAGTTATTATGTCAAAATTTTGCCTCCTGAACTACAACAACATGTACCATTGGTGTCATCTACACTTGACATATCTTCCCATCCCGAAACCACAAACATCAACATATTAATGGAAGAAGGCACAATGTAATGATACCAATGCCTGATGACACAAATGTCAATCTACCAATAAAGAAAGCTAAGAAGAGAGCATATTATCCTTCTCAGCATGTGAAATCTTCTTTCTTTGTTGATTTGCCTCCAATAAAGAGACATAAACAAAGACAAGATAGAGGATTAGATGTTTTCCAAAAATGGGTAGATGATGGGGGCCCCATAATTGAAAATGAAAATTTTGATCTCAAATATAAGTTCATTGAATTACTGCATGATCCTAAAGGATGGATGAGTGATGAAGTAAGTTATTAATTTTTTTTTAATTTAATATATTATTGTTATCCTTGTACAAAAATGCTAACATGTTGATGGCGTTGTAGCATATGGACTTTAATTCATATATGCTTCGCAAAAAGATGATGCAAAACAAGGAGAAGGGAATTGATATTCCTCACTTAACAATTATGGACGTCCATTTCTCAGTTAGTTTTATGATTTTTGACTTAATTTTAAATTAATTTTGACTCATTTAAATTGAATTTTGACTTATTTTAATTGAATTTCTACTTATTTTAATTTAATTCCGACTTATTTTAACTGAATTCTTACTTATTTCAACTATATTTCAACTAATTTTTGACTTAGTTTAACTGAATTTCACCTCACTTCAACAGATTTCCAACTTATTTTAACTAAATTCTGACTTAAGTTAACTGAATATCGACTTACTTTAACTTACTTTCAACTTATTATAACTAAATTTCAACTCATTTCAATTGCTTATTTTAATTGAACTATTTTGGATGAACTTTGAAATTATGTACTACTTAATGTCAATTTTGACACTTAGAGATGACTTTTGACTTAAGTTTAACTGAATTGATACTATTTCAACTAAATTCTTGTTTAGATACAAGTCCTCTCATTTTATGAACTGAAGGCAAAAAAGAAATGAAAGAAATTTAAAAAAAAATGATACATCAATCAAGTATTTAAAAGTGAGAGTAGGGGATATAGGTTGTCTTGGAAAGACATTGACACGATTGTCATGCCAGTCAATGTAAATAATAATCATTGGATTGCCATACACTTGGACCCTAAGGAACATATTATTAGGTATTACAACTCATTGAAAACCATTAAGGTAGATAGTCTTGTCACTTCTTTATGATGACTGCAATTTATATGAGTTTAAAAGAATTAAGAAGTCTGGACGACCTTGGAAAATCTTTGAAGTTCAGTGTGAACAATTGATTGGGTAAGACCCCTTTCCTTTTATAAATTATTGATATGTATAACATAAACAATTATATAATTGTTTTAGGAATGATCATTGTGGAGTTTTCATTATTAAGTGGATACAATGCATGGCTAATCTAAGGATTTAAGTGTGATTAAAGTTGAAAAGATATCAAAATACCGAAAGAAATTTGCAGTAGATGCATATCGAATGGCCAAGGAAAATTAGCCAAAAAAACAAATTATCAAAAATTGTTAGAACTACAAGCAAAATTGGAGAAACACATTCACATTAAATTACATGAATTGTCATAAGTTGTAACTAGTGATTTCATAAGTTGTAAATATTTTAAACATTTAGTAAAAAGGTAAACATGTAAATATTTCATTAAAATTCTGATCACATTCTAGAAAATGAATTAAAAAAAAATCTTTGTGTAAAAGGATATTTAAATAAATATTTTAATTTTAAGATTTAATTATTTTAGAATTAAGAGTTCAAATTTTAATAATAAAAAATTCCTAAAATTTTTATTTTTTAATTTTTATCTATTTCTTATTTGCATTTAAGAATCATATAATTGTTTAAAATTTATCAATTTTAACCATTAATTAAATTTTAAAATTAATAATTAAATTAAATTATCCAAAATATGAATAAATAGCATTTTTATTATAATAAAGATAAAATTATATTTTAATTATCAAATAATATTATTACATTAAAAGTAAAAATAAAAAAAAAGAAATGGAAGATATTTTTTTGTAATTAATTAAAAAAATTTATATATAAATGTAATATCTGTCAATTTTGTTATATTTTTTTTTATTAAATTGCATGTTTGGAGAGTTAATCAATTTAAATTATGAATGTTTGAGAATTCTAGAATTTCTGAATTTCAGTTGCAGGATTTTGTAATGATAAATGCATATTTTTAGAGAAATAATTTGGTAAAGTGTAAAACATGAAAATTATGAGTTTATGTCTTAACTGTAATTTTGTAAATTGGGTTAGCAAAATTCTGTGTGTATGATGAGTTATGTTTATTTGAGTAAGGCTGGTCTGGTTGAGTATTTCTGCAGGAAGGCAGTGTCTATTTGAATTTACTGGGAATGACTGAGACAAATTTAGCCAAAGGTGTAAACATGAAAAATATTTCTTTATGTGTTGTGATATTGGCTGTAAAATTTCAGAATTTTTTGGATAAGTATACCTCAATGGAGAGTGGATCTTCTCAAGTCTGTTCGGTTGGATTTTGGGGCAGTAAGTCTGGGTGACTTTTGGAGAGTCACCATGGTCTGTGTGTTGATCTTAGTGATTTGAATTTTTTATATATTGTGCCCCTGCATGTCTATTTTCAATGGCAAAAAGAATTAGTAAGTTTGAATATTTGTAGCTCTTTTGCGAGCTGGTTAATTCTAAGTTGCTGAGGAAGAGTTTCAACTTAGTAGGATCTGGTTAAGGCGAGCCAGCAAAATGCGAAGTGGCATTTTGCGAGCTGACAATGCGAAGTGGCGCAAGGTGAAATTGCAAAAGTGGCAATTGGCGAAGAAGCATATGCGAGGTAGCATGTGCGAAGAGGTTTGGCGAAGAGAGTTTGGCAAAGAGGTTTGGCAAAGAGAGTTGGCGAAGAGGTTTGGCGAAGAGAGTTTGGCGAAGAGGTTTGGCGAAGAGAGTTTGGCGAAGAGGATTAGGTGAAGAGGATTTAGCGAAGAGGAAAGGCGAAGAGAATTTGGCGAAGAGGAATTGGCGAAGTGGATTTGGCGAAGAGGACTTGGCGAAGAGGATTTGGCGAAGAGGCATTATGCGAAGAGGGAATGTGAGAAGTGGCAGTTCGGGCAAGCAGAAGTTTGATGAAGAAGCGAAGAGGCAAAGAAGCATTGCCGAGGTGGTATATGCGAGGAAGAGTTCGCGAGTCTGGCGAGGCAGTAAATGCGAGGTGACATATGCGAGCTGGAATAGCGAGGTGGCATTGCCGGATCAGTTTGGCGAGCTGGGAAATGCGAAGTGAGAATGACGATCTGGCATATGCAAGGTAGCATTGCCGAGGCAGGATTGGCCAGGCGAGTTGGCAAGCGTGTTTTCTGAGGCAGTGGTCTATTTAACTCCAGCAACCCCAGTAGCGTTTTCACAATTTTTCTTTCCTTCTTTCTTCGTTAAAATTCAGTCTTTTCTCAGATTAGTTCCATTTTATTTTTCTAAGGCATTAATACTCAAATTAATGCATTAGACTTTTAGATTATTCTATATTAAGGTAGAAATCATCAATTTAAGCAAGGAATTTCAGAAATTTCAATGTTGAGGAAAATAAGGTAAATTTTCTTCTAAAGTTATTTTCTTTAGATTTATTTAAGTCTATGAGTTAGGATAATTAATATATGGTATGTACAATTTATTGCAAGTAATCTGAAGTCATTAATGGTAATTAATGTAGAAAGAAATCAGAATGTTGAGGCTGTTATGAATAGTAACATGAACAGTAACTCTGAATTAAATGCAGATTTTTCTTTAAGAGATAAATAAAATTGTTGTTGGGAATTAAGAATAGAGACTCTAAGATAATTAATTATTAGAAAATCATGTTAAATATTATTGACTTGGAGAAATCTCTAATTTTGTATATTTGGAGAAATTTCTTAGGAGGAGAAAATCAAATTAATTGAAGAGTTAGAGTTGAAATTTGCTAGAGGAAATTTCAAGAGAAATTGTGTTAAGGTAAGTATGAACATTTTATTTGTTTCTTGTTCTTGAAATAATGTGACTTAGCATCCTTGATTTGTTCATGCATATGTATATATTTGTATATATAATATAAATGACTTGATGATTTTCTTGGATCAAGTTCATATGTTTCTTGTTTGTTAAACCCGATTTGAATGATGATATAATGATCGTCTTGCAACCAATATGCTTCTTAAGAGATTGAAACCCCATGACCCATGGATAGAACGCTCTTCCCAATGAGAG